>BSXT01001126.1:0-47073 GCA_030267785.1 Phytophthora fragariaefolia | reverse complement strand
GGTCGTTCCTGGAGGCGATGTCGTGGACGGCGGCGCCGTTGTTGAGGGAGGCTCGGTCGTTCCCGGAGGCGACGTTGTGCTAGGGGGCTCGGTCGTTCCTGGAGGCGATGTCGTGGACGGCGGCGCAGTTGTTGAGGGAGGCTCGGTCGTTCCTGGAGGAGACGTTGTGCTAGGAGGCTCGGTCGTTCCCGGAGGCGACGTTGTGCTAGGAGGCTCGGTCGTTCCCGGTGGTGATGTCGTAGCAGGAGGCTCCGTTGTGGACGGCGGGGTTGTCGTAGCGGGAGGCTCGGTAGTTTCAGGAGGGGATGTCGTCGAGGGGGGCTCGGTCGTAGTCGGAGGCAACGTCGTAACGGGAGGCTCGGTCGTAGATGGCGGGGCTGCCGTAGCGGGACCCTCGGTCGTAGTCGGAGGCGACGTCGTGGATGGTGGGGCTGTAGTACTCGGTGGCTCAGTTGTCAGCGGTGGCGCTGTTGTTACTGGAGGTTGGGTTGTTGGTGGCACTGTCGTTGGTGGCGCCGTTGTTGTAGGTGGAGCTGTCGTAGACGACGGGGCTGTTGTACTCGGTGGCTGAGTTGTCAGAGGCGGCGCTGTCGTTACTGGAGGCTGGGTTGTTGGTGGCACTGTTGTGGTAGGTGGTGCTGTCGTTGCAGTTGTAGGCGGTGCCGTCGTTGCACTAGCTGCGAAGGCCACTTTCAAGTGTCTCTCGGTCGTAGCGAGGTGTTTATCCTTATCAACACTAGGAAAGACGCACCCCCACGTCGAACGGGTAACGATCGCGCATTCAGCGTCGACCTTGGCCACGCATTTACCGTCCTCGAAGGTCGCTAGTGATGGATGACAATTGGAAGTGGCGATATCTCCCTTTCGTGGGCATGCCAAGCCAAGTGGAATCATCCCGGTGCCACCGCAAGGCTCGCCACGGTCGGCTACGATCAAGTAAACCGCGTCATCTTGCACTGGTACCAGGATGTCGGCGTTAGCGAGCCTGGCAGCGATGGAGGCGAGTGCTATCGCGGCTCCCAGTCGCATTGGAACCAGTATCCCGGCTAGAAACCCAAGCGATGGAGTTCGAGGCGGCGGAGCGCAAAATGCGGAATGACATCGTAGCAGCAGCCGCAGCAGTAGCAACGGATGGCCTGCCGGCGACTACCATTTCTGCTGCTCGAGTGCGCCCGCGACTCTTTCCGCAAAACGCGTTACTTACTATTGTGCATTTCTGCCTCCGAGTAGGCAATAGCCAATACCAGTAGTAACACTAAATTAATAGGTGCTTTGGCTTCGTATTCATGATACTGGCTTGGGGGTCTTGTGAAAAACTGTTTGACACTCTTTAGTTCATGGGAGGTGCCAGTGGTTGTGCAGTCTTTATACTCTTTAGCGTATTAGTACGTCCGAAATCTTGGAAGGACTCCAGGGTATACTTACTGTGTTCCCAATCAAGCTCATTCTCCTGCCCCCTGCAAATCGGATCTTTATTTCTAACCCGCTAAGCTAACGACGTATCTTTTGAGGTCAGCCAGAGACGAATGGCAAAATATCTTACGTGCCTCGAAAGGCGGTGCAATCAAGCTTTAGGTGCGGCACGAAACTGTAGTTTACGTTTCAGACCAGCTTGAGCCTTTCCGTGAAAATGATTCTGTAGAATCTAACGACACCACGTTCCCTATATCTGTATGCGATTATTATGAGGTAGAGAAGCACACACATACGAAGGAGCTGTCACCCGGTCGACCAGGTTATAAAACTCGAAATCCATCACCTCGTTGGAGCCTTCACCAAGCTACTGCCATACCCTTGTGTATTGCACATACACTTGGAGGTGAAACGCTAGTAAGCAGTTGTTGAGCATGTTCGAGCTGCGAAGCACCGCGAGACGACAATGAGCTTGTGATTTTCTTTTGTGTTCGAGATCATTCTAACAGCGAATCCATTACTCACTGCCAACGATCTACGGTTGAAGAGCAAACACCAAAAACTCGAAATTACCAACAGGTGCAGCTTCGAAACCAAGGGGCGCCTGTGTTCAATCAATGCGCTCCATGGTTGAAAACGAGGCTGCAAAAATTTGCTGGAGTCAAATTGACCGCTTGAATTGGCCGCGAACGACAAGCTCAATACATTAACAGCGAAGGCAAGAAACGGTGATATTTTCAGTGGGTAGGACAAAAGGCCGATAGAAGCCGTATCAAGCCAACTCGCAGTCGTAAATCGGAAGTCGTGCAACAAATGTGGGAATGATGGACTATTTAGTTACAGTAGCTTACGTAGCTGCAAGGAATGCACATGGCCATATCCAACTCCAACTTGACTAGTAGTCGGTATTAAGCGCTAATGCCACACCCTGTAGGACCCAATGCGAAGCATGCTCGGTCGAATATAAGTCTGCTTCAAACACGAGTCCAACGCCCATGGCGTTACGACGAGACTGTGTAACGTAAACCGGGGTTCGAAAGGTGTTCTGCAGCTTGAGGCGACTGGCTTCGATCGGAATGACCTGAAGAATGGGCAGTTCTTCGACGAGTTGCTTGGGCTGTTGCGGTGCGAGGCAGCCGCGCTCGAGGTCCCATGATGCACCTTCGAGGAAAAGCCCGTTGACGAAGCAGCCTGACTCGTCCTTGGTGCCGTCAAGGGCGGGCAGCTGCGAGTCCTGGGTGTAGCTGGTGACACGCGTGTACAGCGTCGATTTATCGAGCGGCCAGTTCTTGGCTCGGCACGTAGCTTGCACTAAGGCAGTGAGGTATGACTCGGGGATGCCCAGCCCAGACAACCACATGACGCGTGGGTCACCGTTTGCGACCCAGTCCATGTATTGTTTGAAACGCTTGGTAAAGTGCTCCATCCAGCTCCCTAGAGGCTTCTCCGTCTTCGGGCACAAAGCTCGCCAGAGGTTGGGAAGGAACCCATCGTAAAGGGCATTGCCCACTGCATCTAGTTCGTCGCTCATACCGATCTCACCCACGAGTGCTTTTTGGAGGTCTCCGAGCGATACACGCATTCGAGCTGTCAGTAAGTTCCAGCGGTCAAGCTCTTGGAGGAGCACGACTTGTGTTGGTGTGGGTGTCAACCCCAGCTTCTTGCGAATCTGGTCCACATCGACAGGCTCCGGTACATTAGACTGAATGTCACCAGCGACGTTACCGATATGGTCTTCTCGCGACACACCCGCTCCTGATTGAGCTGACCGTGGCTGGAGTGAGATTAAGTCTTTCCACACGCTCTTCGACATGTTCGTGTAGTACCCGATTTCCGCGTTCGGGTGGAGACCGAACACTGCGGGGCTGTTGGTTAACGGCAGCATCTCGACAGTGGTCACGTAATCGTCTAGCTGGAGTGCAAGTGGGCTGGAATTGCCATCCAACGCCCCAGGAAGGACGTAGTCGAAACCCGAACGACTGAAGTAGAACCGCTGGCAGTCATCGAAGAGGAAGTCGCCCATGTACTCCGATAGGTATGTTGTAAGAATGCGCCGATCGTAGTCATCACTGACACGTCCACCGTACATTGCATCGCCAATAAGATACTTGAGCGAACCCCAGGGTAGTTGTTCGTCGTGGTCTTCATACGCCTTGTAAAGATAGAGGCTAAGTAGCTTCCTGGAGATTGTAAAGTCGGACTCGTTGAAGTCGTAGCTCACGTTCCAGCCGATCTTGCCGTATTTGCGTCGCTCCAACACCACTGCGTGCAAGAAACACAACACGTAAACTACTGACCGAAACGCAGCGTGTGGACACTCCTCGAGCATGGTTTGATCCAGCTTCGAGTAGAGACTGCGCATATTCTGCTTGAGACCGTCGGGTGGTTCTGTGACAACCTTCAGCGAGCGCTGTAGAATACCAAGCGGGAATCGATCGGTGGGCTCGGTGGTCAGCCACAACCGGAAGTCTTTGTGAGGCTTTGTCATAGCTAGTAACATTTTCTCAAGTGTCCTCAACCAGCTTGCGAGTAAGTGACAATTCTGTAGCAGCACCCAGTGACCTCGACTAGCTCCTGCCTCCAGCATTTGTTCAGCTAATGGCCCCTGACCTTGCCCGAGAGCCAAAAACTTGAACCGATGCCCTGAAAACCCATACTCGTCGCCCAAAGTCTGGATGTCGCTCTGCGGATCTGCACCCGGGCTCAAAATACACACAATTGGCGACGTAGCTGCACTTTGGCTGTAAATGCGCGCGTAGTCCAGCACTGGAGGCTGAACAAACTTTTCTCCCATTACTGCCATCACAAACAGCTTCATGGCGTTGTAGACGCGATCTTGGCGGAAGCATCGGAAGACAAGAAGTTTTTGCAAGCTGGACAGTTTATCTGAGTATCCGCACGGGAGGTCTGCGAGCTCGGGGGCCTCCAAGTCGTACCAAACCTTCCATTCGCTTGTCTTCTTCGCGAAGTCCGACATCAATGATCCAAACACACCGCTGCCACCTTCTCCTTCGCCTTCACCCAGCTTGCCGAGGCAAAGCAGGTCTTTCCACCCTGCACCCGAGACCCACGTAACTTCATCGGGCTTGGGCTGAGAAGCCGCATCTAGGGATGTGTCGCCCTTCAGGAAAAAGTCAAGCTCTGCGCGATTCAGATCGCCCGATGCACTCATGATCATACACGTCATCTGGAACGAGAACATTAATTTGTGCCGCTCGAAAATGCCTGTACATGTGTAATCGTACATCATCTCCGTAATGGACTGTACCATAAAACGCAAACGCTTCTCGAGTACGACATCGCGCTTAGCTGTCTCTAGAGCCGTGTGGAATACTGTAAGGAAACTTGCCAGCGATATTTCGTACATCTTCATAATAGTCGCTAGTGCTGCCATGGCAAAGTACATGATGGACCCGCGTAGTGCCACAGGTGTGTACACTTCACGAGCCTTGGTGATTTCATCCTTCGTAAAACTCGCCAGCTCTAGTTTGGCACTGATTTCGGTGGCCTTGTTCTTAGTCTCATCTAACGTGGCAATTAGCTCCTCGTTATCCAGGATGTTACCCGAACTGCTGGATAGCTCCCGCAGCAATGTGTCTTCTAGTTCAACGATCAGTTGAGTGCTCTCAGACATCTCTGTCACGAGCTCACTGTACTGCTCTTCCAAGTCTGGCCGCTCGTGTGCTACGACAACATTCAGCAATTGATTTGCCAAACCGTCTTGAGTGACGCTGTAGTTTACGATCATTGTCTTGCCCATGACTTCAGGAGAGTAGTGAGGATTAGCAAGTTTTGACGTGAAGTACAAGCGGAAGTTTGCGTCCCACTCAACATTCTTATCGCCTAACTTGATCAGTCTCTGCGAACCCTCCATGAATGTGCTCTTCTCCAGTACGGGATCCAATATAGGATCGAGTTCTTCGTCCACACTTTCGAAAAGGAATGGGTTGCCAAACTGAATGGCCAGCTCCAAGTGCTTCATGAAGTCTGGGTCGCTCAACGTTTTGACGGTCAAACTGTTCTTCTCCTCTTTTTTCTTGATCCAGTTCACAGCCTGCTGCTGTGGATCAATGCACAATGGGAAGCGGCTTGCCTTCGTGGTTAGAATACCGTTCTGTACGGAGTGTTCATCTGCGGGTAATCCCTCAGATACCCATTTCTGAATTGTGGCATCGTCAGTGAGTGAGCCCTCAAGACGGAATGGCGTTGTTACAGGAAGCTTGCGAGATTCAATGTCCTGGAAAAAATCACGGTAAATGAGATCCGAGCGGTAGTCAAAGCTAAAAGCTCCAGCATAACTCAGGAAGCTAGCCGTGAGCAAGCAGTCACCCACAAGCCGCTCGCTTTGCAAATTGAGAGAGTCAACATCCTTCGTCCAACGTGTTCGCTCGGAGCCTAGACCAGCTAGCAGCTTGCTAGCTGCTTGCAGTCGCTTTTGCATTTGGTCTGCCTGGGTTTTGAGTCCTTGAAGCTCTGAGTTGGCTTCTTGGAACTGCGTAGACAAGTTATCTAACTCTGTCTTTAAACGATCAAGTGTGGCTTTGAGATCGGCTAGCTCCTGCTCCTTGATTGTTTGCTCTTTTTCCATCGTCTTCACCTTCAGACGCAACGGTTCAACGTTTTTAGCGACATCGTGATATTTGACGATTGCCACAACCCACACAAGAAGACCTGCTCCGGCCTTTGAAATGGACTTCATGTTCTCAATGTTGAGGTCCGGGTTTTTGAAGAACGTCTTGATCTTCGTGATCATTTTCGACGAGATTTTGTCCTTCTCATATTCCTTCAATAGTGTGATCAGATTAGCATTGCTTAACATGACTTTTGCACCCTTCCAGTCAAGATCCAGCTCTTGTCCAGTTGGTTTAAGAATCAGTACGCACATGCATACAGACATCACAAGCGGCGGTGGAGACGCAAATGACTTCAGTTCGGTCAGGTCTGCCTTGGACAAGTCTTGTAGTGCAGCCGCAGCTGCCTCCACAGCCGGAAGCGCCTCCAGCAAGGCGGCATCAGCTTCCTCTTTTTCACGAGCAATAAGAACAGATGCTTTCTCGCACTCAATCTGTGTAGCCGCAGCAACCTCTTGTTGCTTTGAGGCAACGGTCGACTTCTCCTCGATCGTCTTGATAAGCGCTTCGCATGCTAGTGTCTTCTCGTCCACAATCACTTTCTTCTCAGATAATTCGATCTGCATGACATCCACGGCTTGTGCTGCTTCAACAAGCTTAGTGAGGCCACCTTTGAGCCGTGCAATGCTCGCGGTAACCTTAACTTTATTCTCTTTAAGCTGTAAACGATAGTTGGAGATGAAATCAAGATAGTTTTTCGGCGTCACGTAATAGTGTCGGCGTAGCTCCTCGCCAAATTGGTGAGCGACACGAACAACTCGCAAATGAGCGTGGACAAGGTGATTTGTTACCTGCTCCCGCGAATCCTCCGGGATAGCTTCTTCGGCCAAGAAATACTGCGCAACATTGCGCAATGCGTCTTCAGGCCACGCAAAAAACCAGTCGATAACCGTGGCTGACACAAGGCCAGGGAAGTTGCGGCAGCGGGTTCTCAGTGTGCTACCGGAAGGAGACATGGCTAGAATGACATGAAGATTTTGTCGACACAGATTTACGTAGTATCTCCAGCAACTTTCGTTGGTTTCAACCAGCCCTGCTGCCTTGACCTGATCCCTTACAGAACTAGCAAGAACATCACGCTCATCAGTCTCAAATAGTGCAGGCACAACGCCTGTCGTCAGCATGTTGTTGATAAATTCGAGAAATCCTTCTTCCACTGCATGTGCGTCCGTGAAGAGGAATACAACAGGCTTCTTTCCGAGCATGCGATACAGGTCTTTGAGGTTCTCTCGAAATTCTGTTTCACCGTATCCGCGAGTTAGAAAAATCTCAAAAAGATCGTACCCGGCCGTGAAAGCTGCCAGTCGGGACAAACTCTGTTTGCCACTGCCACCGACACCGATCAGCAGCGCGTGGCCCAGCGGGTTACGGATTATTCGCAGAATGCGCGACAAGTGTTCCAATGCCATCTCGAATAGAACCAGAGTCATTGGCTTGTTGTCCAGGTTGTACGTCTCCAAGGCTTCATCGAAAATGCCACGAATACGGCGGTACGACTCCATATCCTGATATAAGCGCGCATCCTCAGTCGCGGCCTGTCCAGTGATGCGTCCAATGCAGTCGGCGTAGTCGCCAAAAATCAAAGGATCAACTGATGCTACTTCGGCTTCATCAGGAAAACTTTCTCGAAGAATCTGGGTAATAGCGCCGTCCACCAGTGCGTTATCGGATTCGCTGGTGAGGCGATCACAGAAAATGCGCTTTACTTCATTTCTCCACAGACGCACAATCTTACCAGGACTATCAAATTTGTCGGTCGTTGCCATACAGATTCCTTCGCAGACACGACCAAGATCGCGCAGATTAAATATATAGTGAAACTTGGACGGAGTAGGCGGCAACTTCTCGAGCGTGAATTCAAAGAACTGTAGAAGAGCCTCCGTTAGCTTATTTCCTTTTGCTTGGATAGCTTCACTGAAGTTCCGCAGATATGTTGTTACGATAGAGCCATAAATATGTTTCAGCACCTCTTTCGTTGGTGGCGTTAGGTTATACACGTTAAATTGTGCCACGAACCGAGGATCCACCTGGTTACGACCACCACCTGGAGGTCCCATGGCACCAATGAACAGTAAGTCCTTAAGAATACGCAAATCAAGCTCTTTGCCACGATCATAAATGCTGCCACGATTCATCACAAAGTGCAGTAGAGCAATCGGTTGTTGCGTTCCGTACAAATCCACCTTTGGCATGTTCAAGTCGTCGATGAAGATCAAGAGCTTTTTTCCTGCTGGAGGGCCATAAATCTTGCCTGACCGTTTGTCGACATTGGCTTGAATGTTCATTTGCACATCCAAACTACTGGTACGACTTGAGAAGTTAATACTGAGTGTCGAGCATGTTTGCTGATCCAGATCCTTGAGATAGCTTTGGATAGTTACTGTTTTCGCTGTACCGCTTTCACCAACGAATAGGATAGGTTTTTCTGTGCGCATACAGCTAGCCAGAATGAAACTGTAAAGAACTGAGTCGGTCGTGGGCACAAACACACGAGAAAAGTTGAATGGTGCAGGCTCGCTATACGGAACCACACGCGATTCCCATGGCTGCCACTTCCGTGTTTCTAAATCGAAGAAATTGTAGTAGAGATTGGTTGTGGGTAGAGGACAGTCCGCAATTTTGTGAATAAACTCGTTGAATCGTGTGCGACTGCTTCCGAGCAGTGCCGCTCCTAATGACCACACCACACTGAAGATAAAGATCCCTTCGACGCTTGCGCGGTCTGATGTCGGATCTAACGAGCCATCACTAGGCAAGAATGCATCCAGCGAAATGCAAAGCTGTTTACACATTTCCATGTTGCTAATTGGTATAACCTGTTGGCACTTAGCAACAAGCTCATCTGCGCCAAACACACCCTCCAAAATGAAGTCGATACACTTAGGCACATACTTATCAAACAGCTCCAGCAGTAAAGTCCGCTCGAGGGGAATCGAAAGTGTTCCAGGCGGTGGTGAATTAGGAGTCGAGGGTGTGTCTGTGGAAATAGGCACCAACGGGTACTTCTTCTTGAGCCACCGTTCGTAGTATGGTCGATACCCGAGATTCTTTGGATCAACCCAAACCATACCACAACGACTAATGGTAGCTGGTGACGCATATTGTAGGTCGAACGTCTCACAGATCATGCAGCAATGGGTCTGCAAGCGAATTCGCTCACCATTAGGCAATGTGAGCAGTTTGTTGTCGTCCATAACACTGTTCATGTTTTCCACCCACACGGCGTCGACATCTCCGTCGTAGATAAGCCACCGCTTCTCATTCTCCTTTCCAGCTGGGAGAGGCTGGTTGAGTTCACGGAAGAGTTTTGAAAGTACACCGTCTGTCCAGTCTCGCGTCACAGGATCCATAGTGCCATAAAGCTCTGCGATCGGTTGTGCTTTTGGATTCAGCACGAAAATCTTGACTTGCTCATCAAGAGCTGTCTTTGATGCGGCTGCCAACGTATTTAGCACTAGCGTTTTGCCACCACCGGTGGGCCCGACAATCATGGTCGTGTGGCGCACAAGCATGGTCTCGTACATCTGAATGATTTTATCGATCTGCTCATTGTACACTGTGATGTTTCTTGTGTTGTATTCTCCCGCAACAAGTTCTGCCTCAATAGCATCTTTAAGTTCTGCATAACCCACACGCGGGCAATCCAATCCGGGGAAAAGATCATTGATGAGTCCGTGGAAAAGTGGCACATCTTCAAACACAAACTTGGGCATGTTACTGTCACGCAATGCACGCATGAGAACGAGGTCCTCGTTCATATCGCTATATTCACGTTTGAGCGATCCTGCCATAACCAACACACTCTTCAAAGCTCGCAAACCGAAGTCGTAGTGGTACTGCTTTGATAGCTGCTCACGTGAGAGCTTGTACAGCACCGTCATTTTTTTCGCTAACGATACTGCATTCTCAAAACCTTCGGAGAAGAGCATAATCTGGCAAATCTGCAACAAATCGGGAACAATCATGGTTACTGGCCGGAAGAGGGCTTTGAGGTTGTCGGGAAGCTCTGTACGCCCAGCATAACCTGGATTCATAGTAATAAAGAATCCACATGTAGCAAATCCTGCCGTGCGATGAATGGCAATTTCTGTTCCAAATCCGATATCAACAGTGGGCTTGTCGTAGTTCAGAGCATTTTGAATAGCTCTGAGCTGAGCTGAGACCACAGACAGTACTTCGATGTTGATACGATTAAACTCATCAAAGCAACCCCATGCTCCAACTTGAACTAGCCCGGAGAAAATGCTACCCATTGCCTTGTAGTCGAGACCCTCGCCACAATTTATTACGTAACATGGCAACGCGAGGGATTTAGCCAAATCTTTTACCGTCTCGGTTTTGCCGGTACCAGCTGGACCGGCAGGAGAGCCACCCAGCTTAAAAGTTAACGCTTGAGTTAATGTCATATAGCATCGATCGGTAAGTGGAGTGATCACAAGCCGCCCATTCAACCCCATGTACTCGTAGCCGTATCGGAAGTTTCCAGTACACTGACTGATGACAACATCGTCCACATCTTTCTTCCAATAAAATCGGAGTTGAGACTCCCAAGCAAACTCTTTCTCATTTAAAATGCTATCTCTCACAAATGAATCAACAATGTCACGAGCATGGACATCAATGATTAGCAGTGTATTCACTTTTTTTCGAGTGAGCCTATCAAGTGGTTCACGCACACGTCTCACGAGACTGTTAAGCTGTTCTGTTAGTCGGCCTTCCAAACCTTTCATGGCGTATTTATCGCCACCCTTGACACGGTGAAATACGTCCTCGACCTCCCAAGTCCACCATATCTGACTACCGACAAGTGAAACCATGCCAAGTACTTCTTCGAGCCATTTGGTTCGATCCATATTTGCATACTGGAATACACCCTCTTTTGCAATTCGCTGCAGTGTTATTCTCATTTCATCTTCAACACCAGTCATCCATGTTTCAACAGGGCCTTCAACAGCGGACAAAGTCCGGAATTGAAAGCCTTCTCCTTCGGCACTCTCCATGGCACCGACACTCTTGTTATTGCGCACGAAGCTTAGTAATTTAACATTGTCAAAGAGTTTCAGCATATGGACCTGGATGGACGTAGGGTCCGAAGAACCTAACACACTCAATAATTCATCGTCGGAGATGAAGAAAAACCGAGGGAACGAATTTCGCTTTGTGTCTAGATAATCGCTCAGAGACTTCTGGCATTTGTCGAGCCGCTCGGATAGAGAATGCAGTGTCTCCACTCGATTTTCAGCGGTACAGGCTTCCACAGCATTAGCATTTTTATATGTAGCACCCATGATAGTCTTCCACGCTTTATCAATGGCGTCAAATTTTTTCGCTTCCTCTGGAAGCTGTTGGCGAATGTCCTCGGCTCCAACAAAAATACTCTCAAGATACATCCACTTGCGCTGTACAACGAACCAGATATCTAAACACTCATTCACCACACCAAGACGTTTTTCCCACTTACGGACACGATCGGCAAAGTTAGCGATGAATCGTGAACCGGACATCGTCTGTAAATTGAGCATGTGATCTTCCAGTGTGATTTTCAGATCATCGGCTGCACGTAACACCCAGCCGCGGTCGGTGCCGTTCTTCTTGTACTTGACAAGCTCTAGCACAGCCTTCGACCACGAATCCTCGATTTTTAAAATCTCCTGCTCGATTTTTTGCTCCTGCATGGCTGCATTAACGATCTCACCAATTTCACTCGAGAACCGATGCAACTTCATCGCAAAAAGGTTGCCCAGTGTAAATGTTTTGAGGTTCATTTCGAAACGCACTTGCGTTACCGTCATGAGTTCTTCCCAGTGGCGCGGCTTCATAGCTTCGTTCTTAAGACTCTGAATAAGAGGAATACTCTCTTTGAAGGATAGTATTTGCTTTTCCACCTCCACAAAAGTAGACATCGCCTTTAGATCTTTCGGGATTTTGCGACAGCGCTTCTCGAGTTCCTCGATCCCTTTGTTCATTGCTGCTACGTCTAGCTCCGCCCACAGCATACTTGAAAGGTTGCTGATGAATTCCTTTTGTTCGGTGTACAGAGCGTAGATTACTTCCTGTTTTTCTAAAGCTTCTGTGATCTGCTGCAGCTCTGGATACGCTGTTATAGGCAATGCAAACAAGTTTTCCGCATTTGCAAGCTCTTGTCGCCGCGCCTTAAAGACAGTGAGCTTTTTCTGAAATGCTAAGACCATTTCCAGTCCTGCGTCCAAATCAAGCGAACACGTCCCCGGTCCATGCTCCAGAAAGTCCTTCTTCATGGTTTTGCACTCCTCCGCAAAGTTAACAGCATCTTGCTTTGTCACACCCCTAAATTGATCTTTTACCTTTACAAGACGTAAATCCTTCGTCTTAGATGCGAGGTACAAATTTCGCCACCGATCCTCAAGGGAAAATGCTTTCGCGAATTCCACTGGGTCTCCAGCGATGTTAAATGTTTGCAACGTGCGGTACCGCTCAATGATATCTGCGTATTCAAGCTCCATCTCCATGCCCATGTCGCTAATGCTAGCGACTGTGTTGAGTACCTTCTTAAGGGATTCAAGATCTTCTGGTGTTGCGTCAAGCTCCGATTCAAGCTGGTCCATGGTAGCACTGATAGCAATGAGCTTTTTGTTCGACACCTCCAGTAGGATTTTACCATAGTCGTCCTTCCACATCTCCGCCTGCTTAGCAATCGATATTGCCAAAGGAAGACAGTTGATCTGTAAAAAATCCGTATCCTTTTCGGTTGGCTGATTACGAACAGACTCAGCAAGGCGGGTGTACTGAGCCATACGCGTATCAAAGTAGACGCACGGAGGCTTTTTGTCCGCTAACTTTTCAAGCGCACTGCGACGTTTGGTATTCCAAAGATTGTACACGGTGTCATATCGACGCCAGCTATCGAGGTAGCGGTTCACAATATTAAACACCTTGTGGATTTCCTGATTCAGTGAAAGTGTCATCTTAATAACGTACGGGTTCTGCGAAATGTCCGAGTAGAAGGTATAAGTAATAGGCTCTTCATCCTCGTTGACTATGAGAGGTGCAGTCTCACGACATGTTCCATGCATCCAGCGGATAAATGCTTTGGCGCTCTCAACGATGTGTTTAACAGATTTGCTTAAATACTTGTACATATCTGACAGCGAGGGAGTCACGATAATGTCTTTACCGTTCATTGTAGCTTTCACCTTGCACAGCGGTGGGCGCTTTAGCTTTCCTCCTTCACCAAGACCCATGCCGGAAACCGCACTGCTGATGTCCTTTGTGTGGACGTTAAGTAGTGCTTGGAACGTTGTCATTGATGCAATAATCATCTTCGTGATCGCATTAAAAATTCGGCGTTCCCAGTACATGTAGTATGTCGACATTTTGGGACTCGTGCCTGTGTTAACACCAGCAACAATTTCTTCTACCTTAATCAGTAAAGGCCCGATTGAACGGTAACTCTGAACAAGTTCCTCTATACGCTGCATGCGGTTGCGCTCGACGAGCTCATAAAATTCGCCAACCTCTGTCACGACACCTTCCTCGAAGTCCTCAATCTTGATCAGGAGCGTATTTTCAATATCCACAACGATCTCTTCAACCATTTTGCTGCTTTTGTGAATTTGACTAACGAGATTAGCAAATTGATTAAGCGACTTGTTACAATTTTCGATGAAGCTGAGCACACGCTGCGAATTCCAGTTAAGCGGTGAAAAGCCCACACGCAATACGTCTTCTAGGGTTTTTAGTTGTGAGCGCAAAAGATGTGTCTCTACAGGTATGAGCTCGGCTAAAAGCGAATCGTACCGGCGTAACATGAGTGTCAGCTCTTGAACATACTGGTGATACTTGTCTTCCTGTAGTGTTACGTTTAGTGCCTCCTCTGGAATCTCGAATCCAAGGCGATCCAGGTATTTTGACTCCTTGATAATCATGGCCAACTCGGGCGAAAAGTTCGCGAAGAATGGCGGCTGTGGTAGTTTATAAAGCATGACTCCAGTTTCAGATTTACCAGCCTCGAGTAATTTGGGGCCAAGAATTGACTGTTTGAGACACTCATTTGTAAGCGCAGGGACCTTTTCCCTCCAGTCTTTGTGAAGCTGTTTTATGTAGGCGTCCACTGCCCGCGCGAATACCAGATATTTCTCCTTCACCTCCTCTCCGTGGGGGCTTTTCAGCAAATCATTCATCGCTCGAAAGCGCAGGATGGGTTTCTTCGCGCGCAAATAGAGAGCGCGTGACCAACTAATGGCACCTGCTACAGGAGGGTGACTCTTATAAACTGGTGGTCGGTGCTTGAGTCGATGGAACTGCTCTTCTAGTTTTTCCAGCTCCTTCGTGTACTGCATTAGAATATCTTTGTACTTCTCCATCATCTGCTTGTTAATTGATTCCCGTGACTGAATGTTCTGGAAGTTCTGGAGCAGATCAAACGCACCTTCTGCGGAACGAAGTTTCTGGAATGACGTATCAATAAATTTACGTGTCATGTGTTCGATCTCGCTCACTTTATCACGAAATTGAACCATGACTGATTCCCAGCTTGTCTTGTAGCCACGGTCAAATATTTTGAACGGCACACTTTCGAACGGAGCGATGAGACTCTCAACACGAGCCATGACCTCGTCAATCCCCTGAGAATCACCAGTCACGGACTTCAGCTCCGGTCCAAGGAATTTGTTGAATTGATCCAAGACCGTAGCTACCTCTTGAAGGTTTTCACAAATTTTAGCCATGTAGTTTGTTTGCTCGAATAACCGCTTGCGATCAAACTCCCAGCGATGATCTGTGCCACTGGCTTCAATGCGTTCTCGCACTTTCATATAGGTTGAGTGCCACAACTCCAGCACCATTTTAGCTTCCTCAATAGAGTGAAGAGCGTTCTCGGGGCTCTTTCGTAAGATGGTATGAATGTTAATTTCCGCTGCCACCTTATCCACGATTTCTGACGCGATGCGCTCCATCAATGGCACCATGCGCTCATCCGTGTTGTAGTGTCGCGAAATGATCCAGACCATGCGAATAGCGTTCATCATTGATGGTAATGTATCCGCAATTGCAGAAAATGACCCGCTCGCGATATTTTTGAAGTGACGCTCTAAGGTCGTGAGAAACTTGACGTTGTCTTTCGCCTCGACATAAAGCTTGCTGAGCTCTGAGAAGTGATACTTAAAAGTGAGCAGCATGCTAGCCTCAACAAGCTCTAGCAGCTTCAGCATTTTTTGGACTGTGGGCATGTTAATTTGCTCGAAGATCGTACTGAGTGTAGCGTTACGCTCACGCCAGAACTCAATTTCAGCCAGCGGTCCCTTCCTTTTTGGTGTTTTGCGGGTCTCCTGCTCCACAACGCTGGCAACGCTCTTTGACCATTCCTCTAGTGCTTGTTCCAGCGTGTTAATCAGTTCATAGTTATCCAAATGCGACTCTGGCTTCGTAACGACAACATCGGGGATGTTCAGGTGGATATCCCCCTGAATCTGTTGAATAGCATTCGAAATCTGCGACGAGAATTTTACCAAATTGCTCTTGAACTCGTTACGTACCGCGTCAATAACCTTCAGTGCCTGATGGGCGGCCGTAGAGTTCTTTGCTCCTGCATCAACACCTTCACATCTGCCGTTTGGGTTATCTGCCCGTGAAAGCTGCGGATCCAACAGCGGCATGAACACGTGGCAAATGATGCCCTCCAAGTTTGACAGCAAGTCTCCTGTCGAGCAGCCAAGCTCAACGTTCGCCTCAACCACTTTCTCGTGGCCATCCGTGCCGATGTTTTGAACAGTAACTGGACCCGCCGCCACCTTGATCAAGAATACTGTGGTCGATTCTAAGGCGTCCGCCGGCAGCGCATTTAAGTGCGCGTGGCACACCTGGCGCGTCGCTGGCCTCGAGCGCTTCACCAGTCTCGTCACCGTTTCAATCTGCGGCGGCGGGGCTTCGGCATCGAGGAACAACTGTTCATCCGTCGGCTCCGTCGGGTGCGCTTCCTCACTTGTCACTTCTGTATCAACACAGCAGAGTTAGCCCCTAGCAGCCTATGCCCTCTCTTTCCTCCTGGCTCTTGCTGCCAACCTGTGGGTGCAGCGTCCCTCGTGACTTCCACCTCTTCCTCCACCTCTTCTTCGAGCTCGAATTGCTCCTCGCCCTTGTGGAAGAAGAGGATGCTGCCGGCCTCCGTCCCAGGGGAGCAGAAGGCCTGGACCAGTGCTGCAGCGCCAGACTCCGCCTGGTTGGCCGAGCTCTTGGCTCCAGTCCAGAGCTGGTCAAACACCGAAGGATCGACGTCCAGCGCTCGCGACACGATGCGCCGCAGCCACCGCCGCGTCGTCTCGTCCAGCGACATGGTCCTCTACCAGCGTGGACCCGTGTGCCAATGGACGGACACACACCGCAACCTTTTGGCTCGCGTCGTTTCGATCCGACGACAGTGTACCATATATATGGTACACAGCTACGCTTTGGCCATCTGCACTCGTACTTGGAGGAATTAATGTACAAAACACTTGTCGGGGAAGGGTTTGAAACGGTCTGTGCTTCAACTCTTTTGATGGAGAAATGTTGCAGTTGAGAACAAATGACCGGCCAGATAGAGAGCGATTTGCTGACGAGGGATTCTCGGTCGGAGACTCCCATTGTGGCAATTCCTTCCGCGCAGCGACACGATAACGATGCGCTCATCACGACATGCAAAACCAGCGGTTTAGTACTAAGCTAGTACATGTAGGAAGACACATGAACGACGAGGGTGGACTGCTTACTACTCCGCGACACGCGAGCGGCAATATTCTCGTGACCGGAACACATTTGTCGTCGCAGTCCTCCCTATTCGAGATGCATAGGCGGTGCAGAGAAACAATCGAGCAATGTACAGCAAGGCTACGCAAACGACAGCACAAAATGGATCGACTACAGTTGGTGTTGCCTCTTCCAAACTCTGGACAATGTTTCGGTGGCACCATAATATCAACTCCACCAAGACCGGTCAAAAGGAATAGCTTGATAAACGCAGCGTCTGCGAGTGAGCGAGACGGCGCGACACGGATGTGGATATCGCTGTCAGCATCAATGGAGAGAACGAATAGAGTACCGGGCTATACGCTGCCAAACTGGTTACCGATATGGCGCAATGACAGCGTTACCATTGGTCGACAAACATTTCAAGAGGCGGGAATCTTTCAGAAACTCTTCAAATGCTGTCCCAAGCCATAAACAAGAACCCCCCCCATTCACCAGTAAGCGTTAACTTCAAAATGAGTGTGACTGACAACTCCACAAGCCTGGCACCGGATACATCTACTCGGCTATCGTCGATGTGGTTACGTCGCTAAATGGATTTTATGGCTGCAATTGAAGCAGAAGCTGGAAACGAATTGTCTCCATAGCCTTTATGATTTTCAGTATCCTCCATGCAGCTGTGTAGTCGTCATGTGAAGATGTCTGCAGGGAGGGAGGGGGGGGGGCTCCTATGCCTGTTATAGCTGCAAATGGACAACATATCGTCTTTCGAAGTGCGGTACTCGGTAATATGACCCACAGCTTCGTCGATGATAATGTTTATGAACACGATCTTGTATATTATGGGTCTGACAGCTTGCAGAAATATCTAGTCCTCGATCCCGGTAGAAAGCGCACGATAGAATGGTATCCATAACGAGCAATTCCCTGATACACCTCCCTGGGTCGATGTGGTGTAGTCACCACTAGGAGGTTCTCCACTGAGCCCACCGCTCGTCGACGCTACTTGTTTGTCACAATCCGCCACAGCTGAGGACCTACTACACGGCCTGCCCTACGGGTTAGTACTCCCAGAAGAACGGCAAGAAACCGTGCCGCGCACCTCGCGGCAAGGAGTGATTCAACGCGGCCACGGGCTTGGCATCAAGCGCAGAAAGTCAAGTGCGTAAATGGCCTCAGACTGTCAGCATTAGCAGGACTAGAGAAGTGTGCAGTGCCATTGATCCCCGCAGAAGCTATCGTTCGAGCTCCACACCGGAAAGATCTTAAATATCATCGTTCCATTGACTTTTTAAAGTCAAATGCCTTTAACCCCTTGGCTCCCGACGTCGTAACTTGCGACATAACAAATTTATTATGTCGTATCTTACGACATTGAGCGTGCGACAATAGAGTTTGGCTCGCAAAATAATTTCCCGTACTTAGATCAAGTCAAATGCAACAACTACAAAGCAATAAGATTCGAGAGGCACTTCGCGAACTTCCAGAAACCGGACGCATGGGCAAAAGTAGGGTAAGGGGGCCAGATTGGGGATTCGCTCCAACACCACTCATTTCAGAATTTCTCGAATGGTGCGCATCCGATCGAGTCAGCGAGGGAAGACTGCCGCCATTGCTGCCGTCGCACGGGACATCGACTTCGGCCATTTCTGGCGGCAGCTCAAGTCGGCGGGCTGGAAGGCCAAGAGACCAAGCGGGTTGCAGAAGGAGTGGAGTTACTCCAGTCCCGAAGGAGTGCACGCGTTCGTTGGCGAAGATGCAGTCGTGGCACATGCGCTAGCAACTGGCTTGCTGGACGAGAACCCGTATGCTGCGAGCTCTGGCCATGATGGTGATTGTGCAGTCGTGGGGGAGAAATGAGGATCGGGTGGAGGGCGTGCGTCCCGAAGTGCAGTCAAGGGAAAGAAAAGCGTTGGCGGTCGTGCGTCGCAGAGTGCAGTCGGGATGGAAGAAGTGGTGGAGTTGGAAGCTGTGCGTCGCAGAATGCAGTCATGGAGATGGAAGGAGGTGGAGGTGGTGGTCGTGCGTCCCGAAGCGCAGTCAAGGGGAAGGAAAGAGGTGGAGGTCGTGCGTCGCAGACAGCACTCGAGGAGGAGGAAGGAGGTGGCGTTGGAGGCAGTGCGTTGCAGAGTGCAGTCGTGGAGATGGAAGGCGGTGGAGGTGGTGGTCGTACGTCTCAAAGTGGAGTCGTGGAAGAGGAAGCATGTGATGTTCGCGTGTCGCAAATCGATACTAGCGTTCAACTCTCCTAGAACACGTTGACGTTGTTGTTTGGTACCCCGAGTGATGCCGAACCTGAGTCGTCGCCTGCGGCTGTGACGACAGCATTTGGTTTGTCACCGAGTGACCTCCGACTCGACACATCACAGCGGGATGCTGTAGCAAACTTGCAGCTACTTTCTGAGGTGTGAGGGGTCGAGAGTGAGGGCGATCAATACGCTGAACCTGCAACTGCCTCCGCTTCCGCTAGCCGAAGTCAGCCCCCCGGACATGTTTGAAGAAGGACGTGAACTATGTTGCTGAGGACGAGAACACAAGCGAACACGAAAGTTTCAGCTCGGGGGAGAGCGATAGTGTTGATTTTGATGAAGACTATGATGAACCTGAAGTAGAAGTGCATGACGACAACGACGTAGTGTTGTCCGACGAAGACGCAATTCAAATGGATGAAGCTTTCATCAAGTCACTTTAAGTTGACAACAAAACGCTTGACAAAGAAGCTCTCAAACTGCACGAGGACGCATTACGTGCCACGGAGTGGACGCCTGTGTCGTCAGATTTTGAAACAGACAGGATTGCTTATCCTGGATTAAATATGGAACAGGCGTAGCCTGTGCCTGAGCTGCGTAGACTTTGCGCCGCTCCGCTACTCACCTTTTATTTCCTGCCGAAGTCGATGTGGGTCACGATTAACGTCGAAACCAACCGGTACGCAATTCAAGAAGTCGATAGGCGCGCCCGCATCATTCAAACGAAGCAGGGGGGACATCGGCAAGAGTCACTCAAGCCGATCGTCGGCGGCTAGAAGCAAAACCAGCGTACGAGACTCACGAGATTCTTCATGTTATAGGTCTCCTTATAGCTGAAATGCTCTGCCCGCAGACACGACGTTTTGCAGGGCATTGGTCGATGGTGGAAGATGGTGCTGTTCCTGCTGGTAATTTTGGCAGATTTATGGGACGAATCCGATGTCAAGACATCTTGCGAGATCTCCACTTTGTGGATAACCAGACTGATCGTACCCGCGATAAACTGTGGAAGCTGCAGCCGATCGCAGACAACATTCAGCAGCGCGTTTTAGCCGGGTGGTCACTCCACGCCGTATTCTCGTTTGATGAAGGCGTGCTTCCGTGTACTTCGAAGCGCAACACGACACGCATGTTTATGCCGGATAAGCCGCATCGCTATAGATCTAAGTTATTTATGATGTGCGAGTCAAAAACAGCGTATTGTCACAGGTTTGTTAGCTTATGTCGTAAGTTACTCCTTCCAACTGATTTTCTAATTATGTATGTCGTAACATACCAGATTCGAAGTTTATGCGGGTAAGCGCAATGTTGGAGACGTCGGGGATCCCTCATTCGACCACAAGACAGGTGCTGCCGCTGTGGTTCGGAACTTGCAGTTCGTACTCAGCACTGATAGGCGGCACACCTGGCATGCGGTGGTTATCGATCGTTTCTACTCTTCTGTCCTACTTGCTGTTGAGCCCCTCGGCATGAAGGTGTACGTCATCGGGACGGTTATGACGTCTTGGTAAGAATAAGCGCCAATCACGTCCAGCGAGCATTCCCCGTGGGTCATTTACATTTTCACGCTCGGTCGACGTCCCCACTATGATTGCTTTTCACTGGCGGGACCGCAAACCAGTGCATTATTTGTGCACAGGCGCTGTGATGACTGCCTCTACGATTAAGAGAAATGTGAAGAGAGCTAGTCCGATTACGGTGCCGTGCCCGGCTGCAGTAATTGACTATCAACACTCGAAGGGGGGAGTTGACGTGCACGATCAACTCCGCCTCCAAACTTACTGACTCCAAACGTCAACGAAGTTTATGAAGTACTACACGAGCTTATTCTTGGGCTTTGTTGACCTAGCACTGGTCAATGCATACATTTCACACAAGCCGACGGCTAAAATTAATGGAACACCACCAATGAAGCGTGGGGAGTGGTATAGTGTTTTGCAAAACCAGGTCCTCCAGCTCAAGGCTAGGGATTTTGCCGGAGTAGTCGTGACACCAGCTCCTGTTAGCAACAAGCGCAAACGCACACCCGTTCGGATCACACACGCGCTCAAGCAATCTGACGACTGGGTAACGGTTAGCGGTGTTCAGAAACGCCGTCAGAGATCCTGCAAATTTTGAGCACTCTTGCGAACGGACCGCAAGAAGAAGTCGTTCGCGACTACATTCTTCTGTGAGCGCTGTTAGGTCGACGACGCTAAATGTTGGCTGTGTAACAAGCTCCGTCGTGAGTACAAAGGCGTTCCGAAGACGTGTTTTGAGATTTGGCATGACGACTTTGAAGCTGGCGAGGCGATCACACCTACATTGGGCAAGAGAGTTGTGTTGCGGCGCCCAGGTCAAGAAGTAGGCAAGCGAAAGAAGACACGTCGTGAACTGCAGCTTCACGGCTGTGGAGACGAAGGCGACGACGAAGCAGAAGTAGAAGAGATCGGTACCGAAAACAATTGAGAAATGGTTGCGTGTCACTTGATTTGTGTCTGGTTTTGTCAGATCGTTATACATGCTGCGTTGAGTCGATGTTCGTTTTGTCCGGTCTTTTTCAACAGATGGGATTCTCTGGAACTGTTTTATCCTGCTCGATGGCACATAAATTGTGCAATAGTGGGAAGTTATGACATGCATTGCTCCATGGGGGCAGAAAGGGTGTATAATGTACGACATAGCTCTAGAAACCTTTTAAGAACTTATACACATTTCCCGCAGTCGTAACTCTACGCCATACAATATTTAAGTCACTCACATACGTCGTAAGATACGATATCGTTAAGCCGTTTCGTGCACCTTTTCCGGGAGCCAATGGGTTAAAAGAAGACAAAGAAGTGATACACCAGTAGCAAGATGAGCTTGAGTTAGATCATCGTCCAGCTGGGCAATAATCGACGGAGTGCTATCCATTGCAAATTTCTTAGCAGAGATCCAAAGCAATGCAGCCAGGGTTCGATAGTAGTGAGGGTTTCGCACCTTTCGTTCTAAGACTAACTACGGCCACCTCACGTTTTGAGATTTAATAAATCTCTACTAATTCACCGGTGCATGCTACTATGTCACGTAATTTTGCTGAGCTCACCTCGAGCTCGGCTAAGTACGCGGTGTGGTAGCACTTACAGAGGAAGTCCAGTCGTTGTAGTTGTTATTTAGTTGATCGTGAGCTTCTCGCTCTATTTGCCGAGGTCGTGGAAAGCAACACGAACTGCTTGGCCAGAGCAGTGAAAATAACTCACTAGAGTCTTTGCTTGTTGATTTCAGAATGAGCGAGGTTGGAGCTGCGGCGCAAATGGTACTTCAACACCTTCTTCTCTCACTCCTTACTCACTTTCTTTGCTAGCTATACAAACTAAAAGAACGCGGGACCCGTTGTCCAAAATCCTTGGCGCATTTGGCTTCAAACAATAGTACTTCTTGTGAGTCCATTTTGATACTTGGACGGCGTAAACACCAACCCACAGTTCTGTACTCTTGCAATCTTGAGTTGAGTCCGTGACATGCCCTCTCTCGAAAGAAGTTATTGGTAGGAGTTCGCTAAGTTTGCTTGCGTTGTACTGGTTGGAATTTGTAGTCTTGCGTTCATGGTATCTGCGTACTAGATCAGGAACGTATTGCAAAATTTTCAGTGGTTCCTATGTAAGCTGTGCCTGGCCAATCCATTTGACCTTGTACTCATCTTTGCATTTGCGTCGGCGGAAGTTGACAATGTTTTCGACAAGTTCTCATTCACTTCCGTCGGGTAGCCGTACTTTAAAAAGTGTATGCTCCGATCGATTACTCTGTATATACGGCTTCAACATTGTCGTGTGGAATACATGGTGGGATTTGACGCGCGTTGGCAGTTCCAACCGATAGTAGTCATGTCCAACTTTTTCAGAAATCGCACATGGGCCGATCCATTTCGGTCCGAGTTTCTTCTTCCTGTACCAGCATGGAATGTAGCCAAATTGTTTGTAGACAAAAGTACTCGATCTCCAATTTCAAACTGTTGAACAGGTCGATTTTTATCGTAAAAGTTGTTCATCCGATCCGGAGATGATTGTAGAGCTCGTCTTGCCTTCGCTAGTACATCCTGCTGATGCTCCAAAAACTCGTTGCTAAGTGTATCAGTTGTGTCTTTTCATGCTTTGTTTTCTTTGTTCAATTTCCGTGCTGTTGTCGCGGGTAGATACCTCAAGTCAGCTTCAAAAGGTGACATGCTAATGGAGCTCTGGTAACGCACATTGTACGTGAACTCAACTAGTGCAAGTAACTCATCCCAATCATCACTGTCCGTGTTGCTAAACGCCCTTAAGTAGTTTTCAATGGCTTGATTTACACGCTCTGTTACAACGTTCGCTTGTTGGTGAAAAGCTGTTGTAAGCTTTTGTTGAGTTCCCAACGTCTCGCACAATTTCATCCAAAACGCAGAAGTGCACTTAGAGTCACGATCAGATAATATCTCTTCGGGCAATCCATGTAGTGCAAATATACGATCACGATATAGTTTTGCAGTTTACATGGCAGTTGCAAATAGTTGTTGTTCGTAGAAAATGAGCTCTTTTGATAAGTCTGTCGATATCAACCAAAATTGCATCGTATCCTTCGCTAGTCTCCTGAAGTGCTGTAATGCAATCCATTGTGAAATGCGTCCATCTCGTTGTTGGAATTGTATGCGATCGTTGTAATCCAGGAGGTTTTGTGTTACGACCTTTGATGCGTTGGCACACTTTGCAAGATCGGACATACAACCTAATTGTCTTCTCCATTTTGCCCCAGTAGTAGTCCTTTTCCACGTGGTGAAGCGTTCTCTCAACACCAGGATGCCCGTAACACTTAGCACCATGATATTCATGTAGGAGACCATCGTGGATCTCTTGAATATTTGGCAGAACCAGACGCAGGTATTCATCACTTGGGGTTTGATAGAACATTGTGTTCTTGACTAATGCAAATTGCTGCAAATTTCGTATCACTTGCTTAGTCTGCTCTTGTTTGTTTGCTTTAGACAACTCGATAAGTAGCGCAGCCGTAAAAGGATCTTCCTTATAGCGACTCACAGCTTCTTTCACCAGACTCCCAATATCTGTCTTGATTCGCTGTTTTACATTTTTCTGCGTGCTTATTGCGGCGAGTGTCATCCGATACTGTATTCTTGTCTCCAGGTATGTATTGAAACGAAATCGGGTATTCACTCAACTCATCATACCAGCGAACAACTCTTCTCGAAATCGATTTCTGTGTGAGCAATATTTCGAGAGATTTATAGTCAGTTTCCACGATAAATGGTTTATGAAGCAAGTAAATTCTCCATAGTCTCAACCCAAAAAGAATCGCTATTAGTTCCTTCTCACGAATTGAATAATTTCTTTCGGCAGTCTTGTATTTTCTCCCGCCAAATGCTACAGGTCTTTCTTTCGCTTCATCTCCCTCGCCCTCTTTTTGGAAAAGGATTCCACCTATTGCGAAATCACTAGCGGCCATACGTAAGCGATCGAAATCGGGAATCACCAAGACCGGGGTCGAACTAATCATATCGTTCAGTGACTAAAAGTGCTTTTGAAGTGACTTTGTCCATTCAGTTTTGCCTTTACCTCGTCCTTTTAGGAGATTAAACAAAGGAGCAGCGTCACTAGAAAAATCACGACAAAATCGCTGCACGCACCCAGCAGTTCCCAGGAATGAATGCAATTCATTCCTGTCGCTGGGTAGTGGCCAATCTCGTAGTACTTTGACTTTACAAGGATCAATACGCACTCCATTCCTTCCTACGTAGTCACCCAAGCAAGATATCTCGTCAACACAAAGTAGACATTTGCGCAATTTGATGAAGAAGTTGTGCTCTTCGAGTCTGGATAATACTCGATCCAATGCAAGTAAATGCTCATCAAGACTTCTGGATTTTGTGCAGATGTAGATGTCGTCAAAATACGATTGACAAATATCACTCAAATCTGACAGCACATGCCGTAATCCAGCGTTAATAGTTGCAGGCGCATTGGAGAGACCCATCGGTAACACAAGGTATTAACCTGAATGTGGTGTATGAAAAGCAGTAAAAGGCACATCCGATTCACGTACTCGAAATTGATACTAGCCAATAAGGAAATCCGTGCACGAAAACCAGTATCCTCCTTGCATTTTGTCTGTAATTGCATCTTTCCTAGGCATTGGCAAAGTCCTTCTGATCGTGTGAGGATTGAGAGCACGAAAGTCATGCACGATGCGCCATCCCACGTTTTTTTTTGCGCAAAACGTGGGTACACCGGGTGGCGATGTTGATGGACGGCTCAATCCCGCAGCTCGCATTTCAGCTACCCAGTCCATTATCACCTTTTCTTCACAAAGAGATAATCTCAACTGACGTCTGAATATGGCTTCGTATGCATCAACTTCAATTTCATGTTCACCGTGTTCGCGAGGCGGTAAAGAAGATGGTAATTTCTGTTGAGACATTGCCTCGTGCTTTAGTAACACCGGAAACGCTGGATGGCTACGATATGACGCAATGTCGATAACTTCCTGTTTTTCTTCACCACTCTCTTTTTCTGTCATTGGGCGTATTGCGAAATGTATTCAATGTCCTTGGATTTCTTCATTATGCGACGAAATTGTTTTCCACTGTGTATTTTGTCGTTCCGCTCTGAATCGAGTAATAACCACGTCCAAACAAATCGTCAACACCATCTTGCCTTGGTTTTGTGAAACAGCACACGTTTCCCACCAATTTTCGTCGCTGGATGTTCGGGTAGATGCGGTATCTTCACTTCTTGTTTTATCTTTTCCTTTTTCTTCTTCACCGTGTTATCCGTTCCTATTTTGTTCGGCTGTTCTCGGGGGAGTACACGCTCCTCAATCCAATCGATATCTGGGTTGTTGGTTTTCAACCACGCCATTCCGAGCAGAATATCTTGTTCTTCAGGAACGTCAATAACTAGGAACTTATTCACATACGGTTTAAAATCATCCATCTACAGTGTTAATTTGATCGGCTTAGTCGGAATGGTCATCTTTTTCTTTGCGGTAAATGTGATTTCCACCGGCTCGTGATGATCAACAACTTATCCACAATCTATTCTCTGTGCAAAAGTTAGGACTAACGCCATCCATAGTTGCTCCGCTATCGACAAAATTCGAGTTTAAGATGCCAGTGTCTTGAGACGACCAATTCACAGTACTCGTCACATGTAATAAACAGAAATATTGACAACGAACCGGGTCTTTTTCTTTTGTTTTCAGATTTTTCAGATCATCAATATTCACAGCTCTTAATGTAACATTTGCTTCGTCGAGCAGCCCTCCATCACGTCCGCCTGAGTGCTCGACCTCCAGTGGACGAACTAGTTTGACGGCTGATTAGCCGTCGACGAACTTGTCTGCTCATACCCGACCATTAACATTTTTAACATCGCGTGAATTTGTTGCAGTTTTGTTTCTGCTGCAGATTCGGTGGCTTCTTCTCCGGGTGCAATACCCAGCAGTCATCTATATCGTGTACACCTTTTCGACAATGAGAGCATAGCGATGAAGCTGGTTTGTTGGACTGTGACCTTGGTCCTGTTGAGTTTCGATTGGCTTTAGGAGTAACTCCGCCTCGAGCTTGTTTTGTATTACCAGCTCGAACTTTTCTCTCGGACACAATCCTGTTTTGATGAGGGGTAGCTGCATTCGATTTGTCGAGAACTTCCCATTCAAGAAAACCTGCATCCCCAGCAGCAGTCAAGGACGCTGGTTGTTTGCGCTGAATTCCTTTTCATTTCTGCATTCGACAATCCATTCACAAACAGATCTACCGCAGCCAATTGATCAAGTCTGACGACACGTTGAAGCTCACGGAATTTCGAGGCGGAACCATGATAGCCTCCAGTCTGACGAATAGTTAGCAGTTGATTTCTGATCTTATCGTCAAAAAATGGGAGCTCGGAACTCACGCATCATGTCAGATTTCGCAGCACTCCAACATTTGACAGTCGATGTATCCATCATGTATCACTCATTCCACAATAAGCTATTTTTGCGAACGCATTGGTTCAACTCGTCAATCAGCAAATGGTCATACTGCGCTATATTGTATCCCTTTTGATTGAAATAGCTCTCAAACTGAGACATGAAGCTGTTGAGTTTTATCCCATACATTAATCCATCGAAAATTGGAGGATTTTCATCCATCTTGCACAAACGTGGTGTTATGGATACCGTATTTGCACAGATAGCTTGTGTTGTCATGGGAGTTGTCTTTTCAACATTCGCATCAGGTCATGCAAACTCCATATTTGGTTGTAGTCCTGATACTGGAGGTTACGAATTGTCTTCAGGATACCATTTTGGGCTTCTGAAGTCATTTGCTGTGCGGCTTGAGTCATCGTGTGCGTTTGATTCAAGGTCGTCAAGATGGTGGTCATTCCTTGGACGAGATTCGCCAGATTTCCTTGAACTTCCAGCATCTCCGTAGAAATTCTCGGCAGTGATGTGGTGACTTCTTGCCTCAAATCGTCATGCAAGGCTGCCATCTCTTGACGAATACCAGCCATTGGCAGTTTCCAGTAGTTGGCTCGGAGTTGGTTCGGCTACTCTTGCATTGTCATCACCGTTTTCAAGCTCCGGAAGTCGACGTATAGGTGCTGTATCACATCACAGCACTCGTCTCGCCGTATTACGAACTGTCATTGTCATCGCGGTCTACTATGTCACGTAATTTTTGCTGAGCTCACCTTGAGCTCGGCTAAGTACGCGGTGTGGTAGCACTTACAGATGAAGTCCAGTCGTTGTAGTTGTTATTTAGTTGATCGTGAGCTTCTCGCTCTATTTGCCGAGGTCGTGGAAAGCAACACGAACTGCTTGGCCAGAGCAGTGAAAAGAACTCACTAGAGTCTTTGCTTGTTGATTTCAGAATGAGCGAGGTTGGAGCTGCGGCGCAAATGGTACTTCAACACCTTCTTCTCTCACTCCTTACTCACTTTCTCTGCTATCTACACAAGCTAAAAGAACGCGGGACCCGTAGTCCAAAATCCTTGGCACATTTGTCTTCATACAATAATACTTCTTGTGAGTCCATTTTGATGCTTGGACGGCCAACCCACAGTTCTGTACTCTTGCCATCTTGAGTTGGGTCCGTGACAGTAGTACTCAGACTAGCTATCGCTAATATTAATACGAACATAAATCCACGACATTCCTCAATTGCTCGCCGCTATACGATTTCAGCGTGATTGTGACACTGTACGAATTCACGGTGTGCTCGCTTGCTACTTGTACGTGTTCGCAGCGAGCTCACTTCGAAATTCCCATGGAGAAAACACGTTCTTGGAATGTTGTAGAGCAACTTCAACCGAACCAAACTGTTTTGAACTGATGGAAAAGCCTGCACTCCAGAATTGGAACATGCAGGTGGCTGATGCGTAACCATGGCCGGGATAGTGAAGGATTGAATCGTGTTTTTGCCCGCGTCGGGTTGGGCGAAATTGATCAGTGTGGACGAACTAGCGTCAGATTTTGGATCAGCTCCTAGGATTTCTCGGTACCGGTGAAATACTTTTTGACACAAGCAAGTATTACTACAAAATCTAACGTATGCAGTTAGTGTGCATGACGTTTACGTCTATTGAGCCGTTTAGACAGACCGGCTTCGTTGTGTAGCTAATAGCTACAGAGATGACGGCTGTTTGCTACAAATACAAGAAGAGCTGTTGCTTCCAAAACTTCGTAGCAGCAATCGACTTTGGTGCACGTCATTGAAGTGATCGGTGCTTGGCCCTGGTTTCTCCGTCGGTTTCTGGGTCTGGGAATACAATACAACCAATCCCCAGACGGCATCCCCTGATCTATGGGTCTGGAAGCCTTGTTCCTGTTCCAGATACCCTTTGAAAATCGTTTTGTTGGCCACTAGTCATTGCAAGTTGAGCACCAAGGTATCCATTACTGGTAGCTTGGTGCACAACCCAACTATCAGTTCGTTCCACTGACTGGTGGCCCCCTCAAATAAAATTTTACTTATCCTCATGCACGCTTACCTCTTAGGACACGTTGCCAGGCGATGTCCAGGTTCTTTGCAGTAGAAGCATAGATTACTGCGCAGACACTCGTCAGCAATGACTGGTGGCCCCCTCAAACGTAATTTTACTTATCACCATTTTCGAAAATTTTAAACAAGCCCACCACGATGAACTGCAGCGTTTGAAGTTATTTATAAGTCATTGGTTGCTTCATAACCCCGAGTACAGCCGAAGATACGAGCTTCTAAAAATACCTCTCTCCTAATTTAAAAGTGCAAAAACGTTTTTTAGGCTGATTATGCGTGGGAAAGTCTTGCGAGTCCAATGGTGGTGTTGACTTAACTCACTGCGATCTATAAGAGAAGAAAAACGGCGATGCTCGAGATAAGTAACATTTTGAATCGCTCCGGTGGTCCTCGGCCGCAACGGACGCCGGAGGTGATGCATCTTTCCGTGACCAGCTGCTGTTGGAAACACCATCCATGTCAATCGAGGCAGAAGCATCACTACCTGGGGGCGCCTCACCCGGTCAGTTGGGGCCGGAAAGGATAAAAATCGAAACATGTGTCAACGAGGGCTATGCCAGCTAACCGGATACCAGTGGCTACAGGACAACCCAGCATCGACAGACCTCCTTAACAGTGGGAGCTCCCACCAATCCCACTTTAGGCTTGTGGTGGAAGCTTTTCGATTTACATAGTGGGGGATTTGGAAACATGCAATTCTCTATATAAATGGATGAAGCGCCATCGACATGCATAAGTGGCCAAGCGTACAGGCGAGTCTCTCTAAGCCATGGTTGTAACGGGGTTACATGAAAGAGTGCCGCGTCACTCTTCCCCTGGTGTGGTAGACACTAGTTATGTGCTATACACATGGGTACACGGGGTTGGTGTCCCGCAGCCACCCAATAGGGGGCTGGTGCATTTTATATAGGTTTCACTATAGATAATAGTTAGTCTGTATTGCAGGCCAGATTTGACCATTATCTATTACTAGCAATACACTCACTCTTAATCTTACTTGCTACGAGTAAAAGCCCCTTAGGCCAGGGCTTAGTGAACAGCCGTTCACTAGGCGTTTGTATACTCCTGAGGGCCGTTTCCTCTGCACAAGGTGCTGTGTGCCCCGTCACAATGGTACTGCTTGGAGTGGAGCACACCCTCAAGTGAGAAATCTGTGAGGCGCTATCTGCATACATCTTTCTCCCACACCATGACAGAAAAACCGTTCTCGACTGTGGCGGTGTTCGGAAACGCAGTTGGAAAGTCGTCGCAGAACTGATTGAGTGGTGGAAGCCTTCGCAGCTTCTACCAGCCGTCTTCCATTGCTATCAATCGCTTCTCTGATGGCCACATCGTTTCGAAAATGTCGTTTGAGCTGCACAAATTCCTGACCAATCTGATGGACAGCAGTTTCCTCTAGAACTGTGTTTAGTCTCGTGCTGTGGCGCTCGATTAGTTGGTTAAGATCCGCCATTCTGAGGTGTACGAGATGACGCAGGAGTACAGGTGTTTCTTCGTTTGCAGCCGCATTGTCTGGGTTTCACACAGCAATGATAGATCGGATGCCGCTCACAACCGACACGAACATACGCGCAACACCAGCTACCAGGTTGGACTTTGCATCAGACGTCAGGGTAGATATGCTTGCTTCTACAGAGGTGTCTAGCTCGATTAGATAAGCTTCTGCAGCCTCGTGATATAGCATATACCCTCAATTTTCTGATATATTTTGGCGCTCTTCTTCATTAAGTTTCGTCATATTCGAGCAGTACTGGACCCTGAATACCAGTCACAGCAGTGTACGTATCTACCAGAGCCTCGAGAATCGATATCTGCTGCGATAGCAGCGTGACTAGCCCTTGCAGCTTCGTTAATGCAGGGAGTGCCCTCAGGTAGATGGATAGCAGCAAACAGATAAAACAACAATTCAGTTTCCAATTTACCTGCAAACGAACAAGCCTCTCGGGATACTTACAATGTCAGACGCTTGCTTCCGTCGACAGCCGGGTCGTGTGCGCTCCTTCCCTTATGAATCGCATCCGTATTCAGGCTATTATTAGTGGATTTTTGCTGGCTCTTGATTCATCAACCCTCCCAAGTCTTTCCTACTTGGACGTGAGAGTGCGTTTAATGCATGACGGAAGCAACAAGAATTTCCCCCTCGCGCTACCTTTATACGGAGCACACACTGGCAAAAACATGTACGAGGTGCTGGTACAGGCGTTCTCTCCTCGTTGGCGAGTCTCTCTGGTTGGCGTGTCTACGGATGGTAAGGCCAAAATGACAGGGCGAAGAGGTGGGTTAGTGCCACTAATTGAGAGAATGACAGCATCACAATCGTTCGTAAGAGTATGGTGCGGCCTTCACCAACTTGACCTTGTCGTACAAAAGGCTTACAAATCTGCAGTACACGACACTTTCCTGAACTAACTTACCGCTACCTTCGTCGTCAGCAGCTTCTGGTGAAAGATATACAATCGACATGCCCCAAGGTGGCTGACACAAGATGGTTGTCAATGTACACTGTTACGAAATGGATGACGGTCAACATGGTGAAAATTCAGGGGCATTACAAAGCCAAACAACTATCTCTATCACAAGTGCCTGACGCATCGTGGTGGATACTTCGTAGTATTTCTCTTCGCCGTGAATAGCCTCTTGCAGGAAGCAAGCGCATTCGAAATGAACATTTGGTGTATCGCTGAATGGTAATGCGATCCAAAGAACGCCTCACGGCCATCGTCAGTGACCAATTGTTTGTACAGCTCTCAGTTTGCGGGTGCGCGGAGAGCATGTGCCTGGAGTAAATATCTGTCCGAAATGTGCTGAAGTGCTGCATGATCGACGTCTTCTGACATTTGGGCTTTCCTTCTATCTACACGGTAGTTTCACGACCTAATACGGAGCAGAATCTACACACACAGGACGTCACTGCTTTGATTTTCGGATCCCGATGCGATATCTTGATACCGAATTGAGCCTCGTGCTTCGGATTAAACGGCATCACAGACCTTCAAGACTTCGGCTTTGGTGGTAGGAGAGTCGTCGAAGGAGCCATCAGATCAACGAATTGGTGTTGACGGCTTTGCTGTGAACGAGTTGAAGGAGTGCGAGAGTCTTCGCGTCGTACGAACTGGGAGGGTGGGCTAAATAACGGTCGGTGGGCAGTCTATTCTCGGTGGGACAAATTTGGATGTCAAAATGGGAAATTTGGGATTTTGACAAGAAAATCCCACTATTAAGGAGGCCTGTCCATTGGCCCGTCCAAGATATTCCTGGAAATTAGTAGTCCGTTAGTACTAATTATTCTGAAAACTTCACGGCTACATTGATTAGTTGAACTAATACCAGCCCGCTCGCATAATATCTTTAGTACTAATAGTCTACGACTACTATTTGTACTAACGCTAATAACGTACCACTCCGTTTAAAAAAGAAAGCATGATTACATCGTGAAGGATGTTTCAGAAGATAGCACGTGTTTTGACTTCAGGTTTGTATTGCCTGTTCACCTACAAAGTTACTGAACAGGTCAAGGTCTGCTCTGCGCGTTCACAGCAACGAATCGACACAGGAAGGCGTCCCTCGCGCCGAAGCTTCTCCTTCTTCATGTGCCGCGGTTTGTAGTTGTTATCGCCGGCATGGGCAATGCAGCCGTCCAACAAGCCTTGCAGGCTCAAGAATGCGGCATTTATAGTTCACATGGGCAACTCCCAGTAAGATGTGACCACGACCTCAATCAACTCGTCGATGGTGCGGGCCCTCTTCTTGCGCTGGCGCGCCTGCGCCGCTGAAAACAGACCCACATCATTAACGTTCATACCTGGGCTGTTGAGCGGCTGCTTACACAACCCAACGTTGCATCCACTGGCACGAGCAGCCTCCGCGAACGCAGCATCGGCCTCGGGGATGTGAGCGGGGGGCGTTGTCCTGCTGGACGACGTGTTTCGCAGCCACTGCAGCAGGCCAAAGCTCGCGCAGGGCAGGCAGCAGATTGGAGTTGAGCATCTCCCTGTAATTTACATCGTCACAGAGACGTCCTTGGTAACGAGCGTGCCTGCAGGACGGTGGCTAGAAGGCTGTTGCGCAGGTACGTGCTCAACGAATGGCCAAATTCCCAACTTGCCGTCGAAGAATCGGTTTGTGGTGGGGTCGTACCGGGAGCGCACGATGGCAGCCAAAAACATCACGCGAGTGATGTAACGCCTGCTGCGCAACCGCCGCACAGGAGCCACTTCGCCATGAAGGAATAGAAACCGACGAGGGGGCTGCGTGATGTAAAACAGCTTCTCGTCAACATGCACGGCGTCAAGCATGTCGTCGAACAGCATGGTGTCGCGCTGGATGTTCGATAGCGCGAACTGCAGGCGATGAAACCTGTTAACCTGGCGTTCGGCGTCAGCCAGCTTGGTCTTGCGAACGGCGTTGGGCTTGTCCATGGTGCAGAGGAGTTAGTGCTTGAAGCAGAACAGGCGAATTTGGTTGGGAGGATTGCTGAGCAGGCTAGCAATATGGTGGCGGCACTACTCAACCAGCCATTTACCCATCAATACTGGGAGCTAGAGAAATCCAAGGGTACCAAACGAATAGTGACAACTAGATGCGTCTTTTGCTTTTTGGTTTACCCTGTTTTGCGATAATCAGGAGTGAAGGGCATCTACTTTTGTCAATCATGTTTTCTTTTTGAAACGGAGTGACTGGTTACTAGAGCTAAGGAATGCATACTGGGTATGCCTTTACGTGCCCTTCTAGAATTCGAGAAACAGGGCATAAAATTGGAGGAGAAGCGCTAGACGTGGGCGTGCGACCCATATGATGGTTTGCACTCCATACATTTTCATGTTTGGCATGCGAAGGGATAGATACCATTGTTGGCCGTATACGCTATTTGAAGTGGTGGGGGAGCTTTTAAGCACTTGCGAAGGGTCATTTCGGAATTTGCTACCAACCCGACGAGCCTACCATGCCGCGAGCCATTAACCATCAAGACCGCACCGCATCTCCCCGTTCCTGTACGAGACTTTCGTGGAGGCTGCGAACGTTCGCTGGACGCTAGACAAGATTGTCCGCTCTGGACATGCGTTCCACCATTTTTCGTACGCATCTACGCTAAGGATGTTAATTCCAACAAGTTATTAATATCAAACCTAGCGGCAACACGAACGATATCCTGCGCTATTGTAGTTGTAAACACCACTTGTATGGCTACAACGTGGAAGTGTCCGTGCTTCCAAATGGACTCGCGATTAACTGTACGGGCCACGCGGGTGGCAGCACGCATGACGCTAAAATTTTCCGAGATAACGCTGCCTTTCATTCACAAGCGCTACGTAAGCAAGCCGGCGCCCCCATCTACGCGACGAGGGGCGCCAGAAGGAAAGCTACCCGCAAGAGTGGGCGGTGCTCATTGAAAGGGGTACCAAGGTTTGGAGGCTGAGTTTCGAGCAATCCACCCGGTGAAGAGCGGGTGCTTGTAGTCGCTTTCTCTCGAGGATGCCTGATACAATGTTAAGCTTTCTCACGACAGCGTCAAAGTGGAGAATTTCTTCGGTAGACTGAAATCTCTCTGGGGCATCTGCTCTGATAAGTGGAAATTTGACGAGGCGTCTTACGACCTCTACTTCCGTGCGTGTGTCGCGCTAACTAACGTAATCATCAGCTTGAGACCTCTTCGCGACGACGATGGCAATAACTACAGCAAGTATGACGCTCGACTACGCGAAATCGGTGCCACGAACCTGGAAAAGCAGACGAGAAAGCGAAAGCGCTACCAAGCCAACCGACAGGCGAGACTCCGTACGACTTACCGCCGCCGTACCAGTCTTTCTTGCTCAGTTTATGTAGGTTCTGGGGAAGACTGCAGCGACTTGGAGACCCAGGTGTGAGACTAGCAAACGGGAAAGCAAGATACGAGGTAGCATTCTGGTAGATACTACAGTGTCACCAAATATACTGAGGTATTCGTTGTAAAGGACTAGTAGTATCGTTCAGTGATGTCTAAAGTCACGGATTAGCTATTGTACCCGTCACTGATCATTGGACCCAAATGTAGCAATCAGTTTTAAGGATTACAAGACCGAAATCCCATAACGATATTTAGATATAGGGTGCAATACCGCGTCTAGATTTCAAAAATGAGGTCAGATTTGCTGAATTCACAGCCGTTTTGACGCTACAAACGATTTCAAACAGTGCCTCGATCTGAAAATAGTTACGGGAAACGGGTTGAGTCTCGGGAAAAGCGCTCATTGGGCGAGAGGCACAAACATCTGTTTTTGCAAGAGAAAAAGCGATTTTCGTCCGAGTGTCGGTCAATACAGTTCTAACATGATAGAAAGATTGTGAAGGTGAAATATTCGTTTGTAGATGCCTTAGGAGCAGGATCGTATGACATCTGATTATTGGTTTGGCACACGCTGGATATTAAGTTTTAAAGGTTAACGATTTGTACCAGATAGGGTCGAGTTACAGCACTTACCTCGAAGGCGGTGGCTTGGTTCGCATTGTACTCGTTCGTGACCCTCGTAACCGTCCCATGAGCAATGTCAAGGCAACTAACTACCACATCTCGCTTTTTTTTCTCTGAAGACGCCTCCTTTCTTCATTATGGTCATGAACGCATAGCACCTTGTCACGTACACCTTCTGACCAGGGGTCAATTCCTTCCCGTAAAATCGACCGTGGACACGCTCTCGGCGTGGGGATACTACACATAGAAGCCCAAGACGCCAACGAATTTATTAATGACTTTGGTAGTCGCTGGATACAGATAGTTCGCGAGTTGTGATCGCTTTCGTCGCCATGTTACAATTTTGGGTCCAATCACTAGTGACGGGTACAATAGCATTCAATAGGATGCAGGGCCTTATTACGAAGTTACTGGGCATATGCAAAATTGTTCGATAAGCTCTCATATTCCAAGTAAGTAACTTTGAGCCCTACTATCGAACCCTGAATGCAGCACATCCCTGTTGTACTGTGGTATTAATACTGTCTGCGTATCACAGTGGAGGGATGGCCCGGCCATCATGGCCGCCATCCCCTGAATCGGTGCGATCCACACTGTGCCGTCTCCGAGTCGACGCGGATCCATGTCTTGGGTTGGATTTCGCGAGGGTGCAGAGATCGCAGGTGCGGCGGAGGCGGGCGACCTTGCCAAGGTCCAAGACTTGGTGCAGCGATACGAAGGTGTTAGCGTCGGAGAAGCGCTCCAAAAAGTTGCGCAGAATGGGCGCTTGGACATCGCACGTTTCCTCGTCGAAGAGGTCGGAGTCGATGTGAACGACAAGGACTTCATCGGGATGACGGCGCTAGGGGTTGCAGCTGAAAAAGGTCATCTAGACATCGTGCGCTTCCTCGCAGAGGAACACGGCGCTGATGTGGGCGCGGAGGACATGAACCGAGCTACGGCACTGGTCAAGGCCGCTGCCCATGGCCACCTGGACGTCGTGCGCCTCCTCACTGAACGGTGTGGCGCTGACGTGGACGCCACGGACAAGGACGGAAACACGGCGCTGGTGAAGGCCACTGAATATGGTCACTTCGACGTCACCCGCTTCCTCGCGGAACACGGCGCTAGCGTGAACGCCGGGGATATTGTTGGATACACGGCGCTGATGTGGGCCGCTGTGAATGGTAGCATGGATATGGTGCGTCTCCTCGTGGACGAATTTGGCGCCGATGTTAACTTGAAGGTGTGGAATGAAGACACTGTGTTGTTGGTGGCTGCCTCAAGGGGCCAGTTGGGCATCGTACGTTTCCTCGTAGAGGAACAGGGCGTAGACGTGAACTACCACAACTATAAAGGATATACAGCTGTAATGAAGGCCGTTGAAGGAGGTCATATTGACGTCGTGCGCTTTCTTGCAGACAAGCACGGTTCGACCGTGGATGGCAGGTTTGATGATGGACACACGGCGCTGATTAAGGCCGCATGGAATGGACATGCCGACGTTGTGAGCTACCTCGTTGATGAGCATGGGGCTGACGTGGCTAAGGATGGCGAGACGGCGCTGAACGGGGCCACCTACCACGGTCACATGGCCGTTGTGCGTTTGCTTGTCGCTGAATATGGTGTCCACGCGAACACCAAGAACAGTAAAGCGCTAATGTATGCGGCCGATAGGGGCGATATGATCATGGTGCGCTTTCTGGCTGAGGATCATAACGCTGATGTGAACGCCAAGGACGACGACGGAAACACAGCGTTGATGGGCGCTGCAGACAAAGGCCACCTGGACATCGTGCGTTTCCTCGTGGAACAGCTTGGAGCTATTGTGAACGCCAAGAACAATGATGGAGACACGGCAATGATGATGGCTTCAGTCAAGGGCCACATCGATATCGTTCGATTCCTCGCGAAGCAACGTAGCACTGACGTGAATACAAAGGATAACAACGAATGCACGGCACTGATGAAAGCTACTGCGAATAGCCGCATACACATCGTGAGGCTTTTGGCTAATGAATGCGATGCAGATGTGAACGTCCGAGCCGTAAACGGAACAACTGCTGCCCGCCTTGCTGCTGATCGTGGTCTCCATGATATTCAGCGAATACTCACTCCATTACTATCTCGTAGTGACGATTCTGGCAATAATGAGCCTGTTAACGGAGTTGGGATATCTTCTACTCAACACCTTAGCAGCGCCATTCCTCCCTCTGAAGTTGAACTGACCATCTTCAGCCAGAAGGATAGCATCGGCGGTGACTTCCAGGCCAAATGGCTCGATGCTGACGCAGCCGTGAAGCTATACATACCGGACGTGGCTCACTCTACATTTGAGAAAGAGGTGCGTCAGTGGCAGCGACTACGCCATCCCAATGTGACCAAAATGTATGGCGCTTGTGATGTTGGCACCCACCTGCAATTTTTTGTATGCGAGTACGCCAGCCAAGGTTCATTGCGGGAGCATATTGTATTGTCATCACCGGAAAACAGAACAGTCTGGAAGTACTTGCATGAGGCGGCGATGGGTCTTGAATATCTTCATGAGCAAGGGATCGTTTATGGAGATCTTCGCTGCAGTAACATTTTAATCGGTGCGGATAATTTGGCAAAGCTGTCGAATTTTGGTCTGATGACGTCCACTCGCGTTTCCTCTGACGTTTTTAAAGGAACAATGCACTGGCAATCTCCTGAGATTCTGGAGGGAAAATCACCGTCGTATGAGTCGGATGTGTTTTCTCTGGGAATGTGTATTTTGGAAGCAGTGACCGGAGAGAAACCTTGGGGAGACCGAGAGGAAATGGATTTGAAGGAATGCATTTCGAGGTGGCATCCAGAGTCAATGTATGATGAGATCTCAATAAGCTATCCTCCTGTATCCACACCAGAAGATCCCCGTTGTCCTGATGATGATGCACGCGATCTAGTATGGCATATGTGCACTAATGATCCCTATAAACGTGCTAGCCTGTCTTCTGTTGTGTTCAAGCTAGAGCGGCTGGCGATCCAAGAGAGCTCCAGACTTTCTCAGACTAAGGTTGGGCCTGCAAACCCATTTGATGACAGCGAATTTGAGGAGCTGAAAGAAGCGTGGGTAAAACTTCAAACATGTATGGTGGACTGTGATAATGCTGAGTATTCCCAAGCGTTTGCCGACCTCAAGGTGATATTTGATCACATGGTAACATCATCTCACTACCCGACACTATTCGTGAGATTGCATGCACTTGCCACGGACTTGTATCGAATAGTCAATATGTCGTCTGAGCAAGCTCAAATGATGCGGTTATCTTCAACGCGTGCCACTACTGGTAGCCTCTACGCTTTTCGTTGGCGCGTGAAGTCGCTCCTAGCGTCATTAGGAGTCTCTGCGAATTTAGCGAGGAATACAGACGTGTCATTGCAGCAACAGCAGAGCAAGCAGATCGAGCTGTTTATATCAGGAGTAGCCGACACATTCCTTGTGCTGCAGGAGTTGACGTCAGTGGAAGAACGAACGGTATTTCTGCGTACTTTAAGTGGAGAGCTGAAAAGCCCGTTAGGCAAGTACACGTCTTACCAACGTGGCGTAATCAAGAAAGCATTTGACGATATTGCCAGGGAACTGGATACCGCGAATGTTTCAATGATCGCACCTGAGTGGTTCATTCCCTGGTATCAATTACTAGTTGATGAGTGGGATTGTTTAGGTGAAGGTGCGTATGGAGGTGTGTACCGAGCCAAGTGGCTAGACTCAGACGTGGTGGTGAAACGCGTGATCTTGGCTGGGTCACGTGGTGCACAGGATTTGACAACCACGTTTTCAAGTCTGTCGGCATCTGTAGAACCGTCGGATACGAACGATCAAATCAACGCAGCCAAACGGATTGAAGCTCTCGCGATGTTCCGCCGCGAGGCCGAGATATGGTTCGGGTTTAATCATCCCCACGTTGTGCGACTGTTTGGTGCTTGTCATGTGGGTAGACCCTTCTTCGTCTGCGAGTATGCCACGAACGGGACCTTGGTCAGCTATCTGCGAAAACATCCTGATGATCTGTGGTCGAGGCTGCATGAGGCAGCGCTGGGTATCCAGTACCTCCACGCCCGTGGGGTTGTACATGGTGATCTCAAGGGGAACAACATTGTTATTGGACGGGACCTGAAAGCGAAAGTGACGGACTTTGGTTTGAGCTCGCTTGCGAGTAGTGAAACCGAGGTGGTGGTTTCAGGGGCATGGAATTGGGTGGCCCCGGAATTATTTGATGGCGTTCATCGACCAACGTTTGCCTCAGATATGTATTCTCTGGGTATGTGCATTGTTGAGGCACTGCGCATTGTCGAGGCCGTTAAGTCAAACAAACACTTGCGCTCTTGTCTACCGTGGCGTGTTGCGGACAGATTAGCTGTAAGACACAATGCAACGGATGGTAAGTTGCCGTCCCGTCCAACGATCTGTGAGGATAGCCAATGGAAGTTGGTCACGCAGATGTGTGCGTTGGATCCTGAGAAGCGCATCAAGATTTCAACTGTGGTGGACAAACTCGCGAGGCTGGCAACAATTAGCGCCGCTGGCCAATCAAGCGATATGGCTCCGACACCTAACTCGAATGCTGTGAGCTGGAAAGGTGTCACCGAAGAAATTGCAGCGGCACGGCAGATGCTGGCGCAGTTGCAAGACGGCAGGAGTACACAAGGTGAAACGATATCCCAATATGTCTCCATGTGGAGAAGATTTGAGCGGGCCCGAGCACGTATCGACAGCAATCAGAGTGATGATTGTCGTGCCTCGTTTTGCTCGCTGGTATGTGACGCTAAGGAGTCCACGGCAAAATTGCAAGATATGGATGGCAGTCTCATTTCGCATGCTCAAGCGACGATGCGATGTTATGCGCTGGGTCGAGTGCTGAGCAAGTTGTACGACGCATACTTCATTGAGCATGAGGAAGTAGAACCAGGTGAGGAACCTGATCAATGAATAGTACCGAGAAATCTGGGTCATATCAATGAAGAGCAATATGGTGCATCGAGACCTTAAGATAGTCACGCGAGGAGTTTCATTTTTTTTGGAAGAGGTGCATTACAGTCATTTAGGTGTCGTATCGACCAAGAGAATGCCCTACCGGATGAAGCTTATTATCTCCGCGAGGGTGCTAACTACAGTGTGCAGGTGTTAGCATACGCGCGCTGTGGGCAGCGTGCTCTTGTTAGTGAAAGTCCGGCAATCGTCTTCCATATCCGGGTTATTGTCTATCCAATGCTCAACATCCCCTTGGAGGAGGTCTGGGATCGGAGTCCATGTCGGAGGGAGCCTCCATAAGCCTGCTGTTATCGCCTGAGTACTCTTTTTGGTGTCCATCGCAAGATTTGCCAGTTTGTCCGCGGTCCGATTGAATTCGCGGAGGTGGTAGCCGATCCGCCAATAGCCGACATTGCGCGTAGCTTCCTTGTAGGCGCCTGGCCTTTGGCGCTTTCCGATTTCGCAGTTGTCGTAGAATGAGGTTGCTGTCCCCGACGACGTGTAACCCCGTGAGGCTGTGCCTAGCAGCGTAACGTAACCCGGCAAGAAGCCCGCGGTATTCGGCGGCATTATTGGTCGTCCGTTGGGCGTAGGAGATGCTGGCCATCCAGCCTATATACTGTATGAGCGTAAATGCTCCCCGCCCACCTTCACAATGACACTTCTCGCCCCGCCCCGACCCGGGTTTCCCCGCGCCCCCCCCCCCCATCAAAGAAGAGAATCGTGCGGACATTGGGCTCGCCGTAGCGGGTGGGCTGTTAACGGCGCGGCCCAGGAAGATGAACTGGACGTGCGGCAAGACCAAGGCGTAGGGCGGGCTCCTGATCAAGACTTTGTACTCATTATGACGGCGGACGGGAGGACCGGCTTGGGAGAAGTGCAAGCAACACGAACGGATACTACAGATCCAGACACAGAGGGCAAGTCGAACCTGCTGCCGGTGGATGAGAGTCGGCGTGCAAAAAGAAGACCATATACTACAGATCAAGGCACGGTGCAGGAGAACCATCCACCAGCGGCAGGAGCCAAGGCTGCCCGATGTTGACGAAGAGACCTGGCCAGGTAGTGAGCACCATTACAGTATCGCCGAGGATGAGGAGGAGAGGGGGGGGGGGCGGAGAGCCAGCACATGCGGTAGGAACACCGGTATACCGTTCCTCGGAACAGTATACCAGTGAGCCGTAACCATAGGCACAATAGGCTTCGTACCCTGGCGGGAGGTTGGTAACCGCGAAAGCGTGATACTTCTCTGTCCCACCAATTTATAGGTAGTTGATATTATTAACCATAGATTAACGTACACATATGAGCCGAAGACCGGACTAGCCGCGTTTAAAAGCTCACAGTAGCGCACTCTTTTGTCATATTTTTTGCATATTAATAACAGCGCTAAGCAAGTAAATAACAACACAAACGCGAAAACATTTTTGAAAGAAGTAAGGTTATATTTCGTAATTACACGGCAAATTAGCGATATTATTATAAAAATTACCGGATGTCCACTCCGGCTTGGGGACCACGTACGTAATAGCACAACTGCCAGAAACGTGCAGAACACTCTCTATTAGGCGCCCAAATCGGTGAGGTTTAATTGCCAGTTATGACGATATGCATCAAATCACAGGATAATTTCACCCCAGGCCTTATATATTTTAGGTACGGAATTAGCAAATATAAACATTGTTTTATGGATTGAGAATCTGTACAGTCAGCGCTTTCTAGCCGTTTTCTATAGTTGAAGCCGTAGTGGCAAGTGATGTTGGACCGAGCCCAGTAGGACCCACAGCCGTACGATGTCGAGGGAGCTTGAAATCGTTTCCTCCCTCGTTAATGATAATGCATTCCAACACTTTTTGCAACGTGAGGAAGCATTTCTCTATAGTGTGATATTTAACACTATTAAAAGCACTACCTACAGCTTCGATGAGGCCATCGATCTGGTTTGTCGGTTCCCGATACTGAATGGACTGAACGGAATTAAAAATTCCAAGATCCCCTATATTACACTCGGGTGAGCGTGGGGGTTGGCACAACATTTGGATGTCCCAACCACCTTCCTTCCCGGATGCAAGAACCTCGCCATGATCTTCTTCTACGTGCGTGCCAGCGTTGTCTTGTTGGACACGTATAACGGAAGTTTTCTGACCTCTATACGTAAAATGACAAATGTAAAAATATAGTATTAGCAATTTGATAAAATACACGTACCTGGTCATTTGGCACGAATTGCCGGAAAACATGTTCTTTGAGCATTTGCACGTATACATTCCTTGACATATTGAGGTTCTTGGTGATGGGCGTTTCGGCTACTCGATTTTTAGAGGTTTTCTTAGCTGTGGTGCGCTCAACAATTGGCCAGATCCCAAATTTTCCATCAAAATAGCGTTTGTTCGAACACGATCGGTAAGGTAGTGCTTCATCAGAGGCGAAGTAAAATCGCGACGAAGCCTTATAGATATTGAACCATTTGACGTCTATATGGACAACATTATACATGGCATTGAAACGATACAAAAGTCCGCCTAATAATTATGTTAGCCGACAATTAATTACAATAAATTGCACATAATACCATTCACAGTGAAAAAATTATACTCTTACCGATAGGTCGCTGCACTTGGGCAAGTGGAATATGCTTCCCGCTTTGTGCAGCATCGCCAAGAGGTTATCGAGCGAGCCCGCCAGAACCTATTAAAGGCTCAAGCTGCGCAGAAGAAGTTTTACGACAAACGACGTGCCGACAACCCGTTCAAAGTTGGCGATCTGGCATTACTACCGACTCAAGACTTGAATATCTCGCATGCCACAGCTGAAACGACGTTGCGCTCTCGCAAGTTCATGCCTAGGTTTATTGGACCTTACACGATTTTGGAATTGCGTGGAAATGTTGCACTACTGGATCTGCCCGCAAACCTCAAGCATCTCAGCCCACGATTCAACATTGACAAGCTCAAGGTGTATACCAGCAATCCTGATCGCTTCACAGGTCGTGTCATTCCGAAGTCAACTCCAGTGGTCTTCGCCCAAGATGGTGAGCCGTTGCATATCGTGGAAGCTCTGATACAAAAGCGCATCTTCAACAGGCAGCCTGAATATCTGGTCAAGTGGCACGGGCTTCCTCATCACGAGAATACGTGGGAAAGAGAGCGAGACATCAAGCATGTGAGCCACTGGAATGACTTGATCAAGGATCTTCGGCAGCGCAACAGCAAGGCTCGCGCTTAGTGGTGACCTCTATTCGAGAGACTTCTTGGTACTAATCCTTATTTAGAGGGATTACGGTACCGTCAACTTCAACTTCAAATTACATGTGGCTTCAACGTTCAAGTTACTGTGGCTCAGTCAAGTCGGGGGGAGTGTAATGATCTGCAGGACATATTCGGATGAGTTCACACGTCAAGAGCAAGCCAACTGCATACAAACCTGTTTGCGCAACGGCGCACACGCGCCGCAGCCAACCATTTCATTTACCAAGGACAGCGTAGAGGCATATCGAGCAGGAGCACCAAACAGATAAACCATAATGTCAGTTCTCGATTTACCTTAGCGAAAGCAAGTGGGTATACCTTACAGATAATGTCGCGGGATTCCGTCGTTGGCTTCGTCGCATTCCTCGCAACCGTCAGATAGTCGTCATCTACCACTCACGTATCTACTGATGCTGCCGGGATAGTATTACCATTGCGCCTCAGTTCGTGGAACATCGCCTTCCTCGCTTCGACCTACGTTCCCACCGCCGTCTCGCCCCTCGTTCACGTCACCCGCATCGTAGTGGTAGCGGAGCGCATTCATCGCCAGCCTCACTGTCGCCACATACCGCTTACCTCGCTCTTCGTTCCGGGCGTCCACTTCGCCCTGAAGGCACGCCACCGCTGATGGCTCTCTCGTCTTCGATCTGCTATTGCATAACAGATGCACGTGCTCACTGCCACTCGTCGTCTGACCTGGGGGAGGCGCTGCTGGCATCGTGCGGTGCCTCTCGTCCCCGTCATCTACCGCCACTCGGTCTCGGTTATCTGTCACTACTTCTCGGGGAATTACTGGCTGCACCTGACGTAGTAATCCCCTGACTACGCCCGGCTGCCGTTTTCCGATGCTCCTCTCTTCGCCTCCCGCTCGGCGAGATAGGAGTCGTTCCTGGCCGTAGCGACTGGGTCAGGACATTCTCGCGCATAGTGTCCCGGCCGCCCACATGCATAGCACACCGTATTGTTACTTGGCCGCCGGTTACCGGTCGCCTCAGACTTGACAACTGGCCGTCATGAGCTCTGCTCGGATGCTTTCGCTTGCCGCACCGGTGCCTTGCGTTTTTTCTTCCTCGGCGGGATGGGGTCCTCCTCCGAGCCCTCGCTGCTCGAGTTCTCACTGCTTGAGTCCTCACTTGTCGCCATCAACATAACTTTCGCCTTGCGATCAGGTTTTGGGAGAGGGAACTTCATTGCGGTTCTCGCGTCTGGTGACACGGTCCTCTGTTCCCGAACTTTCTCCTTCCTGCTCAGCTTCGAGTATCGGCCGTTCCACGTTCTGCCACCCGGCACCACCCACACGTTGGTGTTCTTATCGAACAACCCTTGCAGATTCGTAAAGTGCGCATGGTCTGCCGTCATTGTCCCAACCGTCAAAGCTGTGGCATCTGTTGCCTCCACAGGCGTACTGCCAATACCGGGAATCACTTGCATCGCGCCTACAGTGCCGTGCATCTGAGCCGCTGTCTGCGGCTCGGCCATGGTCCACCGCTGGCCAATGTGCATCATGTCCAGTGCCACGTCGTAATTCGAATCATCGATCTTGGAAGTCTTTTCCACGGCCTCGCCAAGTGTCATCGGCGTTGGGGCCAGTTTAACTGGCTGCCTCGTCGGCTTCTCCAAGCCACGGTAAAGTTGGCCGGGGAGGGTTTCCTCTCGTACCTTATTCTGCCCCGCCGCGCCTCTCAGTCCCGAGGCGAAGTCAGCGAAGGTCTCGCCAGGTTGCATTATGCGCTGCATCCCTTGACATTCTGTCTGTGCGAGATCCAGCCGTTCGCCATATCTCCGTACCAATGCCTGTTTCAACCTCGTCCACGTACGTTCCGGGAAACACAACTATTTATTGATCTGTACCCAGGATTTGGCCTCGTCGTCCTGAAGTTTGTTCCCGATCAGAAAGATCCCTTGTATGACCACCACGTAACGTGTCTTCTCTACTTCTGCACGCCGAAGCTTTGTCGCCAGCACCGATTACGGTCCAAAACTCTGTTGCCCGTCGAGGACAACCTTGTCTCTCGCGCTGGCGTGTGCCCTGCTGGCAGCACCTCCTATTTTATTTAACGTTTACTTTACTGCCTACCCGTTGTTTGTGCTGCTCGTGTGCTTTAACGGAGGGCCCACCCGGTCGTCGGACCGGTGGGCCTGCTCGGATTGTGCATGCCCTCTTTGACGCACTATTCGAAGTGAGTAGGTCTGTCACCCGTCGGCCGCGCCACTCGGCCCATCATTGAAGTTACCGGAGGTCTTCGCTGCCGCCGACTGCCGTCCACGCCGGTGATCGTCCCACGGTCACTTCGCCCTGGCCGAGATCTTTCCACGCTGGGCGTTCCACCTCAGCCCGGGGGCGTCGCTGTGCCTCCTCGTCTCGCTCACCTTCGTCCGTCTGTCCACTGCGCGCCACATGACGGCCTGGTAGGTTAGCCACCCTAATACACCTATTTTGTTTGAGAACCTTGCTTATTACGCGTAGTATTTGCTTGCGACGGTCGGCATTACAGGCCAATCGGAGAGCTCCGTCAGCATAATCGATGTTTTTTCCTCGCGGTTATGACATATTATGTCATATTATCTCCAATTGGTACGAGGAACTAGCCGAGCGCCGCCGTTACGCGGCGGTGGGTTTACGGTAGGTCCCAACCCGTTCCGCTCGCTGTGCCAGCTCGCTCCACTACAGGGCAGGCCCACCTCCGCTTCGCTCCGGTGGGCTTTTGTGTTTTGTTATTAATAATTAGAATATTATTTATGTTGTCCTATTCATTCCAAAAGTGACGTTGGTTTACATAGCGTTTTGTATCACTACGTCAGATTGTATTAACCTTAATGTAAACCTGTCGATCTTCATAATTGTAGTTATGCTAGATACTACTCGTACATCTTGCACTTTCATGCTACGTAAGCACACGGATTTACAACGACTTACAAAGCCGGCACACTGATTGACAGCCTCTATATTAACCCTGTCGCGGTGTAAGGGAGCATTTTGCGCCCTTTAACGCTTTTCTCAAAGGATGGTGGGGAATCACCTGGTAAAAGGGCGAATTTTGTGCCCTTTTAGCTGGCTTTCACTTTCTACGTTCGCAGATTATTTCTACCAATTAGGGCAATGACATGGAAGGGGTGGGGGTAATTTTCGGCAGGCCACTCGTATTTTATCCCGCTAACGACCATAATCTGCCAGAGGGGGATGTTGCGTCATCGGCTGCTATAGTATCCAATCATCTTACCATACAAAAGTCTAGACAAATGCATCAGTTCGCAGCATTCGCTATACCTAAAGCAACACAAATGCGCACAGGTTTTACCGACTCGGAAGACAAGTTGTTAGTGCAGATTGCATATCAATTTGAGAGGGAGGGCCTGCGGGTCACCTGGGACTATTTGGCTCGTCGAATGGAAACAACGCGATCACCGCAACAGCTCCGACTTCGG
>BSXT01001125.1:0-30741 GCA_030267785.1 Phytophthora fragariaefolia | reverse complement strand
CCCAGTGCTGTCAAGTGCCCGTTGATGGAGCTGTATGAGTGACTCGGGCACGTCATGCTGGATACAGTCGAGAAGATGGCCGGTACACCGGGATCCGGTATTGAACTGACGGACAGGGCGAGAGTCAACTGTTTGACGTGCGCCAAGGGCAAACAGGCGAAGAACGCCCAGTCGAAGAAAGACTCAAGCAAGCACTCTCCCATCGACGGGATCGGTGGAGTTATATGCAGCGACCTCAAGGGGCCGATGACTCCCGCAGATCGGGACGGCACTAGGTTCATGGTGAACTTCGTCGACTACCACACGAACTATTGAAGGGTTTTCGTTGCACGGAAGAAGACCTCGCTACCAAGATGTTCGAGAACTTCCTCGCCCACTTCGAGCGCGAGTTCGACTGCAAGGCGCACGTGCTGCGCACAGATGGAGGCGGAGAATACAGGAATGTCGACCTGTTCTGTCAGTCGACTGGTGTTGCGAGGCAAGTGAGCGAAGCAAAGAACCAGGTATCCAACGGGAAGGCAGAGCGCATGCACCGGACGGTGTTGAACATGGCGAGGTGCATGATCTTTGCGAGTGGCCTCGCATTGCACTTCTGGGGTGACGTGGTACAGTACGCAGCCTACATCCTGAACCGGATCCCGACCAACGCGAACCCAAACCGTGTGTCGCCGCTGGAGATGCTGACGGGCGTGAAGCCGCAGCTGTCCGACATCGTCGTGTTTGGCAGCGCGTGCACTGCGTACCGTGACCCGGGCAAAAAGGAATGGAAGCCTCGGGCCCAAGTTGGTATGATCGTCGGCATGGACGATGAGACCAATGGGTACAAGGTGTACCTGCCGCACGAACGTGACGTCGTTGTGACGCAGCACGTGTAGAACGTTGAGACTTTGAACGCAGCGGGCAATGAGCAACTGCATGCTCAGTTGCGCAGAGAAGACCCCGAGATCAACCGAGTTGTCCGTGAGCGAGAGGAAGTTGCTCAACGGAAGGAGCAACAAGGTGGCAAGAGCAAGAGGACACGCCGAGGCAAAAGGGCTGGCAAGAAGTCCAAGCGAAGTGCAAAGGTGGACGATCAAGTGGTGGGCGATGGCGACCAAGCAGTTGAGCCACTACAGCCTGCTCAGCCTGAACCTTCGCGGATGCGCACGCGCAACATGGGCCGAAAGCACGCACCTGTGACCTGTGGGAGTAAGCAACAGTACGGAGTGGACTACACTGACACGTTTAGCGCCGCGCTCGAGATGCTCTCGTGCAGAATCCTTATAGCTCTCTCAAGGAGGCTGCGAGGGCCGGCCAGGCACGGCGACGTGCCAAATGCATATGTGACGACCGAGAAAGAACCAGACATGAAGATACTGCTGCACGTGCCGCAGGGCATGAAAATTGAGACGGCAATGCACGAGCGCATTGGCGTGACGGATCAGAAGCACGTGGCGCTGAGGCTGATCAAGAGCTTGTATCGCCTTAAGCAAGCTGGCCGTTGGTGGGTACAACACCTGCGTGCAACGCTGCTGAAGCTGGGCTTTAGGCAATGCTATACGGACAGCTGCATCTACGCGCGTGGCAGTGGTGCGGACCTGACTCTGGTCGGCGTCTACGTCGATGACCTGGCGTGAGCGAGGCCAATGTCGAGAAATTCTTCAGCGACATGTCTGTGCTGAATGCGAAGAATCTGGGAACGGTGTCCAAGTTCCTGGGCATGGCTATCTCGTATAATGAAGAGCGTGTGTATATGTTGGAACAGCGCCAGACAATTAAAGAGTTGCTACAGCGGTTTGGGCTCGCAGATTCGAATTCAGTCCGCGCGCCAGTCAGCGATGACCAAGGTGGTGGGGATGACGGTGCGCTGCTCCCGAACTGAGGGGAGGGGGCTCCCGCGAACCCGACAGTGCGGCTGTTTCAGTCGCTAGTAGGCAGCCTGCTTTGGGATGCATGGTGCACGAGGCCGGACATCGCATTCGCCGTGCACCGCGTGACACGCAGATCGCATGCACCACGTGAAGCAGATTGGCGTCGGGCTAAACGCATTGCTCGGTACCTAAAGGGTACCATCGACCTCAAGTTGCGCTTGGAGGGCGCAAGGGCCACTCCGATCGAGGCTGGTGTGAGGATTGAAGGCTATAGTGACGCGGACTACGCAGCTGACCGCGAGGACCTAAAGTCCGTGAGCGGTGGCATGCTGTACATGGACGACATGATTATCGGCTGGTTCTGTAAGAAGCAGACCAGCGTCGCGCTCTCGACCATGGATGCCGAGTTTGTGGCCGGGTCGTTGGTGGCGAGCGAGCTGCTCGGACCGTGTGAGCTTCTGCGGGAGCGTGATGTTGCGGTACAGCAGCCGATGATGCTGCATGTTGGCAACTAGGCTGCCATCAAACAGATGGAGGGCGAAGACTCATCGAGCAAGGCCAAGCATATCGACATGCGTGTCAAGTTCGTGAAGGAGTACGTCAACAAGGGGGTGATCGCCGTGATGTACTGTGAGTCACGGATGATGCGAGTCGACCTATTGACTAAGGCGTTTCCAGCGCCGAGACTTGAGGAGCTGCGTGGACTCGTATCGCTCAAGTAAGGACATCACGGGAAGGAGTGTTGAAGACCCGTAGTCGTTATGCGGCGACTCGTGGGAATAGGCGCGACATGTGGCACCAGTCACAGCAGCTTGTGTTGGGCGTAGCGATGGAGTAGCGGTCAGTGTATTCGGGGAAGACCTAGGGAACGGATGAGAGGGCCGAGTGAGTCCCGTCCGAGATCAATCTATTCAATTCCATTTCCACCTTCTCCTGTTGCTTGTGTGCACTCCTGTGCAAGCAACAACAAGCAACAGTTATTGTGTTCTAGATTTTTGTTTTTAGTTTATGTGGTTAACGTCGATGGTACTCAGGGCGAGCACAGCTGTGTTCTAAGTTTGCCAAGCTAATTTATCCCATACTATCCTAGGCGATCCCGAATTTTCTGCCCGACTTCCGTCAGTGCAACTGCGCCTAGAAGCCGCATTCCGGGGACGAACCAACAAGCGCTCATGCCCACCCCCACCGTGTGCCACACGCACTCACTTGGAATGTGCGAGAGTGCAGTCTTGTACCACGCACTTCGCCTCTTTAGCGTCCTTGAACCCATCTCCATTTCGCAGCGTTGTCATAGCGTGCTGAGGGCCGCAGATTCTCAAGAACATCGTGGTGTTTTAAACTCTTAAATGAATTAATCACCTGGGCGGTATGCTGATTTTGGACGGAAACTGTATACATACTGGTTTTGGGCTTTTCATTGACCCACAGTGTGCGCATAGACCCTGCAGCTGTGACGCGCGCATCGTCAACCCTTCGCTCGCGGTTGAAGTGACTCGGATCCCTCACCTGGCAATCAGCCGCAAGCGCACGAGGACTCAGTCGCTCCCCCGAGGCATGTGGCGCCGCAGCGGCTCGGCCTTGAGCCAGCGCCTGGCGCTGAGCGAGGAGGTGGCGGAGGCGCTGTACGGCCGCGCGAAGCGGCCCGTGGTGGCGCTCGAGTCCACCATCATCTCGCACGGCATGCCGTTCCCGCAGAACCTGCAAATGGCGCAGCAGGTGGAGGGGATCGTGCGCACGCACGGCGCGTGTCCTGCCACGATCTGCATCGCCGACGGCGCGCTCAAGGTGGGGATGGGCGAGAAAGACCTGGTGCAGCTAGCGGAGCTCGGCGCCGCGGCCAGGAAGTGCTCCTCGAGGGACATCGCGGCCGCCGTGACGGACAAGACGGTGGTGGGCGCCACCACCGTCTCCAGCACCATGTGAGTTTAGACGAGGGAGTTCGGGGGTGGGGTGGACTGAGATTACGTGACGTGGTTGCCCCAGGCGCATCGCCCATGCGGCGGGGATCAAGGTGTTCGTGACGGGGGGTATCGGAGGCGTGCACCGCTTCTGCGAGGAGACCATGGGTGAGGTGCCCCATAGAGACAGGATCTCTCGGTACTTTAGGTGTTGACGAGTGGTTGATTTGTATCAAGATATCTCGACCGACTTGATGGAGCTGTCGCGAACTCCGGTGGCAGTCGTGTGCGCCGGCATCAAGTCCATCCTCGACATCCCGCGCACGCTGGAGTTCCTAGAGACGCATGTGCGGTTTGTGAACGAGCAGTCGTGCTGCTGCAGATAAAAATCTGATTTCGTTTTGCACGTCATGCTGTCATGATTGCTGCTGCAGAGCGTCCCAGTGATCGGATACAAAACGGACCAATTCCCGGCTTTTTTCACGCAAGATAGTGGTGAGAAGGCTCACCTTCGACGAGATACGCCACAGGATATCGCACGTTTGATTCGCGAAAGCGAGGCACTGGAACTACCGAACGGCCACATCATTGCTGTACCCAACCCAAAGCCAGTGCCTACTGAGGTGATTACCGAGGCTATTGAGGTAAGTGGTATAGTCTGGCTTACTAATGGTAATCTTACCAGCGCTATAATCGTTGTTAAATGCTGCCATCAACCAGCTTGGACTCGAAGAAGTTTTGAAAAATAATATTCACGGCCAGGCTGTCACACCCTACCTGCTCAAGCGAGTAAATGAGATTACCCAAGGAGCGTCGCTCACGTCTAACATCGACTTGGTCAACAACAACGCAACTGTCGGAAGCCAGGTAAGTAGTTGGACCGTGATATGCTATCCTATTGGTGCTTGCCGACGATAGTCGTATATGAACTATATATTGCAGATTGCGTGCGCCCTTTTTGACTTGGACAATGGTACCGTAACCGATGCTACCGCTGAGTCGAGGGTTGCATACTCCACTCCTGGAACAAAGGTTGATTCATTGAGACCCATTGTTGCTGGTAGCATCTCACCACATGCCTCTATCTACGACAGAAATCTTCATCGTTGAGATCCAGTGACAGGGAACGCGTTTTGGTCGTCGGCGGCATTGTTCTTGACATCATTAGCTCATCTACCTCACCCCTAATCCGGAGCACTTCCAACATTGGAACCGTCAAGCAGTCCAGTGGAGGTAGGCACGAATCATGCAAACTTGCTGGAAGAGCTGACTGACGATACGGTAACTTATAGGTGTGGGAAGGAATATTGCTGAGTGTCTGCATCGGCTCCGGCTAGATCCTCTACTCGTGTCCTCTGTCGGGAATGATATATCTGGCTCTGTTCTTTTGGATAACCTTAGGAGGCTTGGCATGGATACCAGTGGCATTACTGTTTCAGATACGCTCGCTACTGCAGTGTACTGCGCTGTTCTCGATTCAACTGGCGATATGGATACTGCAATTGCAGATATGCGCGCCTTCGAGTCGATTGTACGTGGAGGGGTTCGGCATATTTAGTTTGAGAGTGTGTCTAACATTACACGTACATGTTCGCGTTGGTTGACACGCTAACTCAACACAGGAAAGCAGCAGGATATCAGAAAAGACGCTGGTTAAAGCAAAGCTGGTGGTCGCAGACGGCAACTTGACACCGACTACTATTGGAGATCTGTTCAAGCGTAGCACGCGTCTTGGTGTAGATACCTGGTTTGAGCCAACCTCGGTCCAAAAAGCGGTTCGTGTCGTGGAAGGAAATGGCGTGTCTTCGATGAAATACATGTCTCCAAACGCTGATGAATTGCACGCGATAAGCAATGCTATTCGACAAAAGTTAAAGGATGACGGCGTCAACTCGGAAAACACTGATGAACGTTTCCCATTGACCAAGGAATCGGATATTATCCCAAAAGCGGACATGGCTCGACTGAAAAAAGACCTCATTACAGGTAGAACACGAACTATGAGCCCGCTATTGCCTGTATATTTGGTAACGCTTCACTGTTCGATACTTTTAGCTCTGATTGCAATGGCAGGTGGTGATACCAAGCGCTCGAAGCACATTATGGTAACTCTCGGCAAGCATGGCGTGTTGGTAGCCTCGATTAATGTGTCTGTGCGCGACTTGCGAGAGATTGTGGAAGACTGTGATTTCCCTGCCGAGGTTTGGGGAATGCACCACGTTCACGGAGGTCACGCTATCACGATGGTTCACTTGCCAGGCGTGGAAATCCCCGTTACGAATTGCACGGGTGCAGGTACGAAAGCAATGACTTAATCGACTGTCTGTCGTACATTTATCGACTAATCGTGATGGGGTCAATGGTCTGCAGGTGACAGCATGGTCGGAGGTACAATATATGGTTTGCTGGAAGGATTCGATATCTTCCAGAGTTGCCACATGGGCATGATTGCCGCTCGTCAAAGCCTTGCGTCGGAGCACGCAATTTGCCCGAACTTGGCCCCCCAGCTTTTGTACTCGGCTTCTTGAGGAAGGAGAAACCGACCTGGAGGATACGCAGCCGGAAGTTGAAGACAAACGGTCAATGCAGTATTGCAAACGCACGGCATTCTGCTTAGGTCTTGAGCTCAACACGCACGGTTTAACTTTGTTATTCGCGCTTCTTGGCTCGACCAAGTGGATATGCTAAGTGTACGAGGGTTCATGATTATAATCCCGAGTAAAACGGGCTTCAATGGGCAACTTTTCCTATAGGACGAATATAAATGATGCGAGTTTCATCAAGGTCTTGAATATCCACACGGTTTGTCTTTTCTCATCGTTTGTTTGCCTGAGGAGGCACTATCTATTGTTGCTGGAAATCGCTCGCAAACACACCGATGAGTCGCGCGAGCTCTTTCTGCAGCCCGCTACCCTTCTTAGCCACAAAGGCCTGAACTACACTCTGCTCAGTTGAACTGTTTGGCGTCTTGGTCAATTTGCACGAGATCTGGACACAAAAGGGGAAACTTAGTTCGCACACGAATAAAAACCGCAGGAATATGCAGCATGCGTACCTCGTAGTCCTCGTCGTTCGAGATGTCATGCATCTCATACGATCCCTTCCACGTACTACCACCGCTGATCGCCACCTGAAAGGGCAGCTTGAAGTTGAAGTCAAACAAATACCGCTTCTTGCCTCGCACGACGCAGATGCTGGCGTCGCCGGTGATCTTCTCCGGCTCCTTGAGCACCGCCTGCAGGTTGCCCTCTGAGTAGGTCGCACCATTGAAGACTTCTTTCAACTTCTCTTCGGCCCACTTGGTCACAACCCGCTCCTCGAACGTGCCCGCTGTGTTCCACGCCGAACCGTCATGCTGCGTCGGAGCCGCCTACAGTCACACCACAGCCACAACAACCTCATCAGTCAACACCGTCGTCCACCTCACGGGTGCAACCCCGCCTTAACTCGCACCTCCACGGGTTTCGTCTCGATCTTCTGCGGCGCAATATCTCCGATCAGGTTCTTCTCCTCCTTGGACAGCTCGCGGTGGAAGTAGGGCAGGCCGTTCTTGTAGCCGCGCATGTCCTCGGGCAGGTCCGGCTCGTCCGAGACCACGACGGACGAGCCGCCCGAGCTCTTGGGCTTGCCACTGGTCGTCGCCGTCGCCTTCTTCCCCGCAGCCGACGACGAAGCCGACGACGAAGCCGACGAGCCGGAGCCCGAGCTGGTCGTGGGGCGGCGCGGCGGCTCGGGCTTCTTGGGCGGCTCGGGCTTCTTGCAGATGCGCTTGTGGAACTGCCAGTCGCTGGCCTGGCACTGGCGCGCGCAGTAGACGGCCTTCTTGCACACGCTGCACTTGAGCTTGGCGCCGGGCTTGCTGCAGTTGCGGCACGCGGCCTCGACGGCGGGCGGCTGCGCCTTGGGCTTCTCGTCGTCCTCCAGGTCGGCGCCGATGTGCTGGAAGCGCGAGTAGTCGTTCGCGTCCACCTTCACCTCCTGCGTGCGCTCGATGAGCGCGTTGGCGTCGAAGCCGTCGCCCGCCGCGGTCAGCGGCGACGGGTCCCAGCCCACGTCCAGGCTGGCGGCGGTGGTCGGCGGCGGCACGGACGCCATGTGGTGGCTGACGGGGGCAGGGCGGCGCAAGAGACGGACTGGCAGCGCGTGACGCACGCGCATCCCGCGCCCGTCGAACTTTCTCGAAATTACATTTTCAGCCAATCAGAGAGCGGTACAGTGTGCCAGGCCAGCGGGCCCGGCAGAGAAGCCATGGCCGCTTCCTTCCAGGAGCACGAGGACGGTGTCTTGCAGGCCGCGCTGTCGTTCCTGGACGAGTTCGACCTCGATGCCGGCGGCGGCGCCTGCTCGCAGGGCGAACGGCCTGTCGATCGCCGCGAAGAACACGCGCCAACGTGCAGAAACGGCGCAGAAATCGGCGAGTTCCCGCAGCCGCTGAGCAAGGAGGAGAAGCGGCGCCGCCGCGCCGAGACGAAGCGGCGGCTGCGCCACGCGGGCGTCTACAGCGACCCGAACCGCGCGCGCAACGAGCAGACGAGGGAGATCGCGTTCCTGCGCGAGCAGATGGAGAAGCTGCAGCTCGATCTCCAGGTGCTGCGGGCTCGGAGGGGGCCGAGCGCGGCGGCGGCGCTGGTGCCGCTGCGCTCGGGCCCACAGACTCGCAGCTTGTGGCGCGAGCAGGGTGTGAGGCAGCGCAGGAGGAGGGAGCAGGCGGAGTGCGACAATGTGAGGCTGAAGCTGGCGGTGCAGCGCCAGAGGAAGGTGGCGGACAGCTTGGCCGTCTTGATCCGGAAGAGGACGCGGCAATTGGTGAGGCGGTGGAGGTGCAGGCAGTGGGGGGGGTGCAGCTGCTGACATTTTTTTTATGCGTGCTGTGGTGGATGGCAGAATAACGAGTGCGCAGCGCTGATCAACCAGTGTTGTGTCAGCCACCCGACGGTTGCTGTGCTGGACTTCGGTGGCGATGTGAAAGAATTTCGCGGGCTGTTCTACCTCTTGGATGAAGCGTACCGAGATATGGATGCCGTGTTCGCGGCCAACGGGCTGGCGGCAATGTCGATTCCGATCGGGGGCGTACAAATGCGTGAAGGCGTGGAGGGCAAATACCTTGAATTCTTTACCTATAGGGACCTGCCGTTCGGGCTGCAAGGCACAGCTCAAGCTTCTTGGGAATATTTCAAAGGAGCGGAGAAGCACATGGCATACGGTCATTTATATGAGAAGGCAGCAAAGGTGCGTCGTGATAGGACTGGTGATAACTGCACTGCGACGATATTAATGGCATGCACTGGTCCTCCTCACCTACAGAGTCTGGACGAACCGTACACGGTTATTGAGGAGTTTACGAAAGAGGTCTACTCTAATACCTCTCGTGCAGATGTGAAAATGAGGCAAGTCGTACGCCGCTACGTGGAGGCCGATCGCGACGTCGTGATTCGAGTTTCCCACGCAGCTCCCATCGAAGTAAAGAACAAGATGCTTCGCGGATTGACACACAATGTCCGCGGTTTCGCGATAACAAAGCGCTCGCCGGCTTCGTCATCGAAGCAGGAGCTGACTCAGCTACAATTGTGTACACAGATTGCCTTGGGCTACAGGATGGAGTTGCATATGACTCCAAGAATGTTCGAACACTCACGAACTTCCTCATCGCTCACGGATTGAAGAACACGATTGTAAACTGCGAGTATATTGAAAACGCTTTAGCAGGTCACGCTTTGAAACGGAGAATTGCGTGATGAATAAAGGTATGATACCATAGTGGTTTATCAATTGCCTCTCATTCTGGGAGCAAAGATCGTATACTAGTATACTACTGAAGTAGTATACTATTAAAATAGTGCATGTAGTTGTTTACTCTTTAAGGACTAGCATCAAAATCTTGTGGCTTCACGATTTCCAGTGATTCGGTGGCGTGTCGGGTCAATGGAATGAGCATCGTCTCGAGAGCTAACCCGCAAACATATACGAGTGCTGCTGTAATGAAACATAGTCGATAGCCGTAGGCGTCCACAATGACACCTCCGAGGACAGCACTTCCGGCCCATGAGGCTACCGTCAATCCTTCCAGTGAGTTCCATCGCGCGCGATATTGTCTGGGAACGAAATCCATGAGAAGTGAGCGTCGCAGAGGCTCCGTGCACTGCATAAATGCTCCGTGGAATACAAACAGCACGCTCTGGTCCGCCACATCATGTGAGACCGCCATCAATAGCAAACTGATAGTTCCAAGAACACGCGTGACCACTACCATGGACATTCGCCCGGTGGTGCTTGAAGCCATCTGTACGAGGAACGATAGCAGCGCCATAACAAGCGGCTGCAGTGCAAAGAGTGTCTGCACTCGAACGGGCGATAGTGCATACTCTTCTATAAAGAAAAGCGGTAGGAATGCAGTAACAAGTCCCGTTCCATTGCTGACGAGGAAGTCCGATAAAAACAGCAGATATGGTACGTGTGCGGCATCAAGCATCCCCCAGCATGCCATCACTGGGCGCACAGAGCTCCCTTCACCATCATCGCTCCGAAGCGGTGCTGCTAGGTAGTAGCCACTATATACAGATGGAACTCGGGCCGAACGCAAAAGCTGCGAGAACTCACTTGACGAAGGCATTTGCATCCGAGCAAAGTTTTCAGATGCAGAGCTGTCTCTGTCACTGTATTCGGAAGTGAAGTTTCTCTCAATCGAGCTCAGCTCCCGCTCAATGGCGAGGACGTACTGCCGGTTCTCAAATGCCAGATCGTCGTTGAAATGAAACAAAAGTACCATCGACAGTGCTGCAATGAGTACACCGAAGAGGAGAACGGGCCGTAGCGCTGCCACCGTCCATGCATCACCATGTTTCCATAGCAAAAAAATGGCACTGGTTGGTCCCAGCACGAGGGCGACATTGCGCATGACATATTTCAGAGTGAACGGTGCTGAGCGTTGACCAATTGGAACTGAGTCTGCAAACAGCGCTTCCATAGCAGAACTGTGGATCGCGGCAAACGCTCCCCATAGTGCAAACGCCACGTAAATTAGTTGTATATCGGCCAGCTCGAAAGCCATCGCAGTGAGCACCGAAGCAACTACGCCGACAATGCCCGCCACAATCAGAATGCGATCTCGACGAGTGGAATCTGCGGCGTATCCGGCTGGGAATGCACACACTAACTGAGCTAGACCTTGGATGCCTTTGACAAAGCCCACTGGGGCGTTAGAAGCTGTCAGCACATATACATAGCCCGATAGAACCTGCTGCGAGATGATACTAGCATGGCAATGTTAGCACCGCTGGAGGAATTGTGAATTGTATCGATCGATGTGCAGCACACCTGCTAGCCGAGCAGTAGATCACAGTGAAAAGGAACACGAGCTGCACGTTGTGGTCCATCAGGCCCCAATCACGCATGCTGCACCCACCACCTTCGGTCGTTGATGAATGGCGCGTCGCGTGATGCTCAACAGGCTTCGGTGGTTACTTAAGCTCAATCGCAGTCATGAAACGGACTCCACGCAGTCTTAGAAATCGTCTTAGCTCGATCGGTGGAGCTACGCCAATGCACGATTCCGGCAATTTTTTTTTCGTTGAAGTGGTCGCATGCCGACCAGATAAACAAGCAGGTCTCTGGCGGCGGTACCAAACCATGGTCAGTTGGCTCAGAAAACGCTGTCTTGGAATCTCCAACTCGCTTCAACGTAGGCGAAGATGTTGAACTGCAACCGGCTGCGGGAGGCACAAATCGGTCCTGCACAGACCTCGTGCACAACAGAAGCCAGCAAAACCGGAGCTGGGCAGTTTACTCGAGTCATGCGTGCAACAAAAACAGAAACCAGCGGGCTTGGTCGCAGGGGTAGAGTTACATCACAAGCGGGCCGGAACATTCCCAAGCAGACCAGGAGAGTTGGAGGCAAAGGTCCAACACGGGCAGCTGGTAGATGTTGCGGTCACAAGTGCGTGTGAAATGGCTCTGAGTGCCGGTCTCACCAGTGCTGACAGCCATTTCAGTACTGTACCGGTGGAATTCAGTGTACCATCTAAATATTCTTAGCTGGTTGGAGCGAGCAGACAAAAGCTGTCACGCAACTGGGCTATCCTGAAGTTTCCCTTGGGGACAGCCCCAAATGAGCCACGCACTGTACGCCGACTAATGAGAGTGATCAGTGAGTCTTTTCCGTGTGTCAAGTTGAAGTCGCTACCTTCCACACTGCATATCGTAGTCAACAGTGTTTTGATAGAGCCCGCAACTCATCCTCACTCCGTATTCTTATACTAACCGTTTTTGCTGACGCGACACCACCATTCAACGCCGCAGATTTGCTATGCAGCTTCAACTACCACCAACACTAGCGTGTGCCCCGCATTTCCCCCTGGAGGACAGACAGGCTTTACCAGACGCCTTCCATGAGGACCTGACGTTAACCCCCATTGACGCTCGTACCAGCTCACTTTGCAATTTCCTCCGAGCATTTCAAGCCCAGCAACTCGAATTGCAATGCTGACGTCGTGGACTGCGAGTCTCAGCTGCATTGCTGCACTATTCGCGCTTCCAGTTGGAACGCACGCACGAGCTCTTGGTGACGATGTGTACGACTCGCAAGCTCAAGCCATCGTCGACGGCTTCAGCATTGCTCAAGTGCTCGGCCAGATGACGCAGATCAACATTGGTCAAGTGCTCAACAGCGACTACTCGCTGAACGAAGACTCAGTACGCACATACGCCAAGTTGAACGTTGGGTCGTACTTGAACACGCCATGGGGAAGTGAGATCAACGGCAAGTGGGGCTGGAACGCAACGGAATGGCGGGCCATTGTCACTCGTATCCAGGAAATTACAATGGAGGAGAACGGAGGCCACCCGATGGTGTACGGAATTGACTCCGTGCATGGTGCCATATACGTATCTGGTGCTGTCATCTTTGGTCAGGAAATCAACAGTGGGGCAAGTTTCAACCCCGATCTGGTCTACGACGTTGGCAAGATCACTGGCCGTGACACCGAAGCTGCTGGAATCCCATGGGTTTTCGGACCTATCCTTGACCTCGCACAGAACCCACTGTGGGCACGTACCTACGAAACTTTCGGCGAAGACCCGTACCTGTGCTCGGTGCTCGGCGATGCGATTATCCGCGGTCTGCAAAGCAATAACCAGACGGCTGCTTGTATGAAGCATTTCGTTGGGTACTCCAAGACCCCAACTGGCCACGACCGGGATGGTGTGACAATGGCCGACTTTGACCTACTGAACTACTTTGTCAAACCTTATCAGGCAGGGATTGCCGCTGGTGCGTTATCGACAATGGAGAACTACATCTCAATCAACGGAGTTCCTGTGGTCGCGAATACTAAGATTCTTGAGGATCTTGTGCGTAACGATCTGGACTACGACGGCGTTGTGGTGACGGACTGGGCCGAGATCAACAACCTGAAGGATTGGCACCGCGTTGTAGACACTTATGACGAGGCTGTTCGCTTGGCGCTAACCCGTACTGCCTTAGATATGAGCATGGTTCCGTACGATACTGAGTTCATTACCTACGCGACAAAAATGCTGGATAATTTCCCAGAGTACGAGAACCGCCTTCGTGAGTCGGCGAAGCGAGTTATTAAGATGAAGCTTAAGCTCGGGTTGTACGAAACTCCGGTTCCTGGTGCTGATTACGAGTTTTTGGTGGGTAATGACGACGATAAGACAGTCGCTTTGGAGCTGGCGCGTGAATCCATTGTGTTACTCAAGAACGCTAACAGTACACTCCCACTCGCTAACGGGTCGTCGGTCTTCCTGACAGGCCATTCGGCGGACAACATCGGTTATCAGTGTGGCGGATGGAGTGTGGCATGGCAAGGATATTCCGGTAACGATATGTTCCCGAACGGTGTTTCAGTTCGCCAAGGGCTAGAAAACGTGGTTGGCAACAACTCCTTCACTTACTTCAATGGACTTAACGTAGACGGAAGCTACACCTCAGAAGATTTGGCTACTGCTGTGGCATTTGCGAGCCAGCACGAATACACTATCGCCGTCATCGGCGAGGACACCTACGCTGAGAAGCCTGGTGATATTGATGACCTAGCACTGCCTGCAGGCCAGATTGCCTATGTGGAGGCGCTAGCAGCTACAGGAACTAAGGTCATCCTTGTTCTGTTCGAGGGTCGTCCACGTTTGCTCGATACTCTCCCAGACACCGCAAGCGCAGTTGTTCACGGTTTGCTGGCTTGCGAGCTTGGCGGACAAGCTATGGCGGAAATATTGTACGGCGAGGTAAACCCCAGTGGTCGGCTTCCCCTCACCTACCCCAAGGACTCGGCTAATGTCATGATTCCATACAACCACCGCGTGACCACCAAGTGCGTCGACGACAGCGGCTCCTATGTAGATTGCGAGATGCAATGGGATTTTGGTGCTGGTCTCAGCTACACTACATTCACATACTCGGCGCTCACGCTAAGCAAAACGGCAGTCTCGGGGCCTGGTGACTCCCTTACTGCCTCTGTATTTGTGACGAACTCCGGATCTGTTGCGGGAAAAGAAACAGTGATGCTGTTCGTGATCCAGCCTTACCGCTTGATTTCGGTGCCCGAAGTCAAGATGCTGCGCAAGTTTAACAAGATCGAGCTGGAGCCTGGTATCACCCAGGAGGTCACCTTCACTCTCACGGCTGACGACTGGAGCGTGTACGACCCTCAGATAGGCAGCGGCTTCAATCAAATCGCGGAGGATGGCACCTTCGTCGTGGCGATCAAACCTGAGACCAATTGCGATGTGTACAACACCATCACGAACAACCTGTGCGCCCAGTTCACACTCGACACGGGCACCGTCAACTTCGGCATCAACTCCACCACAACGCGTCGACGCTAGTACATGTACATCATGGGCACAACTACGTACATCCGGATTGGGCGTCTATCTGTAGATTCCATTATACCCATGCCCACGATCTACCGGTAACGTCTATCCAAGTCATATTAGCGGTATTGATTAGAGTCTTGTTGTTTTGCTTAGCGAAAGTGTTGCATTTTCAAATACTGTACTATAACGCTGCGCACATGCACTGGCAACGCTCAGCCGAAGCGGCAGACTGCCTGTACTGCCGGGCAGTACAATATGCATCGGCGGACAGCTCAGGTGTCCCATTCCATTTTCCAGGTGGTGAATCCTTCGCAGCTGTGCAGTCGCCATGCCACATTCGCGCTGCGAAATGCCGACAGATAGGCTAGGCTTTGTGGCTGGAAAGGCAGCAGCTCTGAAGGACAAGCCTCTATCCAGAGTTGGTGTCGTGCTGTGATGTATTCTTTATTGTTCACAGGGTTTGTGCTTGTATAAAGCCGAATGTCGTCCTTCCATCGACTTACAGCTACGCACTTATTAATACCAATGCACTAAGCTTAACAAATTAGAGATGAGTAATGAAAGGCCGTGGGTTACTTAACTTCAAAAATGCGTTGTGGCGATGGTTTGTGTTTGCCATATCCATGTCGTCCGCTCTTTCGCGCAAAGAATTCGGAGTGGAAGATGACAGTCGCAGATTCAAATTGGATCGAACAGATTGGGGCTGCGGGGAAGGGTTTATTCGTGGCCATTCATTGATGGTGACCCTCGGATCTTCGCGTCAAACTTAGCCAGCTGGCACGTCCAGTTCGATCGCCTGGGTCTGTCCGACGGACAGCAAGATGATCGACGCCGGACGGCTTCACAACTTTGGCGAGGAAGACACAACTCGTTTTCTCACTTTTCAATTTCCTCACTGCTTGGGAACCACAATCGTCAGCACCAACCTAATTACAGCGAGCGAATAGGATGTGGACAAGCTGGATCGCTGCTAGCAGCTTAGCTGCAGCTGCAACTATCTCGAGTGTTCCCAACATGGTCGTTGCAGTCAATGATGATGCATACGAGGCTCGAGCGCAAGCTATCATCGACGGATTCACTACAGCGCAAGTTATCGGGCAAATGACTCAGGTCGACATCAGTACTGTTATGAACCCTGACGACAACACCCTGAACGATGACTACGTGCGCGCGAACGCTCAGCTGTACGTCGGTTCCTATCTTAACACGATTTGGGACGAACCCTTGGGAGACAAGTATGGGTGGAATGCAACAGAATGGCGTGCCATCGTGAGCCGTATCCAGGAGATCTCAATGGAGGAGAACGGCGGACACCCCATCATCTATGGCCTTGACTCGGTGCACGGTGCCAACTACATCACCGGTGCTGTAATCTTCGGACAACAGATCAACAGTGGAGCGAGTTTCAACCCCGACTTGGTTCACAAAGCTGGCCGCATCACTGCTCGTGACACGCAGGCTGCAGGGATACCGTGGGTGTTTGGCCCGATTCTTGAGATCTCTCAGAACCCGCTCTGGTCTCGCACCTATGAGACGTTCAGCGAAGATCCGCATTTGGTGACGGTCATGGGTGAGGCGCTTGTTCGCGGGCTCCAGAGCTACAACCAAACGGCTGCCTGTATGAAGCATTTCATCGGATACTCGAAGACCCCGACGGGCCACGATCGTGACAACGTCATCATGGCTGACTTCGACTTACTCAACTACTTCCTACCGCCGTTCAAGGCTGCCATCGAGGCCGGAGCTATGTCGACGATGGAGAACTATATCTCGATCAACGGAGACCCAGTGATCGCGAACCCTCGCATTCTCAACGATCTGCTCCGCTCTGACCTTGGATTTGATGGACTTCTTGTTTCGGACTGGGCAGAAATCAACAACCTCAAAGACTGGCACCGTGTCGCTGAAACCTATGAAGATGCGGTACGTTTGTCACTTACTGACACATCGCTTGACATGAGCATGGTGCCCAACGACACGTCTTTCATCAACTACACAGAAAATATGCTGGAGAGCTACCCTCAGTATGAGAGTCGTCTTCGTGAATCTGCGAAGCGCATCATTAAGACAAAGCTGAAACTTGGACTGTACGAAAACCCTGTTCCTGGTGCGGAGTTTGAGTTCGAAGTGGGTAACGATGACGATAAGGCTGTGGCATTGGATCTAGCTCGCGAGTCGATCGTTCTCCTGAAGAACAACGAAAGTGTTTTACCGCTGGCTAAGGAAGCCTCCGTATTTCTGACAGGCCACTCGGCTGACAATGTAGGCCACCAATGTGGTGGGTGGAGCATTGCATGGCAGGGTTATTCGGGCAACGAGATGTTCCCGAACGGCGTGAGTGTTCGTCAGGGCTTTGAGAATTTGGTTGGCAACGAATCATTTACTTTTTTTAATGGCCTTTACGAGAATGGTTCGTACTCCGACGCTGATCTCGCTAGGGCTGTGGAGCTTGCCAGCCAGCACGAGTACACGGTCGCTGTTATTGGTGAGAAGCAGTACACAGAGAAACCAGGCGACATTGATGACCTTGCCCTCCCTGTTGGTCAGATTGAGTACGTGGAGGCACTGGCTGCCACGGGCACGAAGGTCATCCTTGTTTTGTTCGAGGGCCGTCCGCGACTTCTAGGATCTCTTCCTGACTCTGCTAGTGCCATTATTGACGGTCTTTTGCCGTGTGAAATGGGCGGTCAAGCAATGGCCGAAATTATCTACGGCGAGGTGAACCCAAGTGGGAAGCTCCCTATCACGTATCCGAAGGATCCGGCGAACATTGCTATCCCCTACTATCACCGCGTGAACACTCAATGTGCTTATGACCACTGCTGGATGCAATGGGACTTCGGAGCTGGACTTAGCTATACCGAATTCAACTACTCGGCTGTAACCTTGGATACATCCAAGATTACCAGCGTGGACGCGACAGTCACCGCTACGGTGACTGTTACGAATGTTGGCACACGGGCGGGTAAGGAGGCGGTTATGCTGTTCCTGACGCAACCGTACCGAACGATCTCCGTTCCCGAGGTTAAAATGCTGAAGAAGTTTAAGAAGATTGAATTACAGGCGGGTCAGACAGAAGAGGTGTCATTTTCACTGACAAAGGATGACTGGAGCGTGTACGACCCGCAAATTGGTAGCGGCTTCAAAAGGGCTACTGAGGATAGCGACTTCGTCGTGGCTATCAAGCCTGATACCTGGTGCAATGTGTACAAGAACATCACGAATCCGTTGTGTGCTGTCTTTACAATCGACACTGGACGTGACAACTTCAGTCTTCCTCCCCCAGTCGCGAACACTACTTCGAATGCTCCAGACATTGACGATACCACCACCATCACCACCGCGGAACCGCCTACTGCAGAATTTGGAGCTGGAACTGTCGAAGCAGGCAGCTATTAAGCGTCAATCAGCCTAGCGGCTAGACTTTTAAACGTTGTTATGTGCACTTACTAACAGCTAACTAGAAGTACGAATTGCTTGCGAACCAAGATGAAACCACCATGGTTTGCGTTACCTCGTAAGAAATATGAATTGATGTATTGTATTTGTGTCTTTCAATTGTTTTGGCGGGTGGCGTGCTGAAACCGCTCGATTCAAAATAACCCTAACCCTGTACCCACACTCAGGCATAGATTTAGGCTCGAAATATGCAAAGTCCGCATCTTCGCAAAGATCTGAACAGCAAAAAGATCGGAATACTTACTAAAAATAGAGATTCTACTAGGATTTGACCTGACTTGGAAAACGCCAGCATGTATTTGACCAATGAAAATTAAATACTGATCGCTTCGATTGGAATCTCGTCTACCCCACTTATCGTTAGAGAGGTGTCGTGTCTTGGGCGTCAACTACATTCATCAGCCTCACTTCTTCTAGCATGCACTGTACGTCAGTAGTAGTGGTACAGCCGAAGAATTGCCCGCCTTGTCAAAAGAGTGATGCACAGTGTCGGAGGAGATCTTGCTGAGGGCGCGAAGTGCATGATCGAACATGTAGCGTCGGCCTCAGCCGAGTTTGTTGGTAATGCGCTCAAATCAGCAGCTTGGGCGCAGGTTTGATGGAGGTGTGTCTTTAGCGGCGACATCACCCCAACGTCAACGGGCTGAGCAACTCCGGCGCATTCTGGCGGCACAAGTGCACGCTGGCCCCCATGGCTCCCAATTCGTCCAGCCCGCTGTCCATCTTGTGGGTCTTCAATGTATCGAGCATCAAAAGAGAATAAGTAGTTACATTAGGCTTGAATGATCGATCAATCCATTCATGCATCACTCTTTCATCAAACCACGCATTTTCCTGTACCGAGCTTGAGACCGCGGTTTCGAGCGAAGACACGGATCGACAACCCGAAAGGCCGCTTCATGAAGGCCACAGCTACTCTTAGGCGGTAGCCGTTGGTGTGGCGAAGGGGTATTCGCTGGGGCCCATCGTCAAAAGGAAAGTGTCGTCCTTACTGCCTCAACAATGCCTGAGTAGCAAATGATTGGCTAGCAGTGGTAGGATTTTAGCAAATGAAGTACTGAACGCTCTCTACTATTAGGCCGTGTTCGCATTAGGAATTATCTCCTCGTCTCTGTTCCACCCTTTAACCTGGAAATCTTGGGCAAAGTGTTCAGATCTTTGTGAAGACGTCGGTAATAAGCATTGAGATATGACGCTTTGGCCGGTTTGGCGGGTAGCTACCCGCCATTCGTGTCTGTCTTGCATAATTCCAGCATAAAACAGAGGCAGTTCAGTACGGCATTAATCGTTTGTGTGTGAGCCAGCATCACGGTGTCTACTGATGAACAATCGTGCTTGTCTACACAACGAGATGATTTTGGTAGCTCTTGCGCTTGGCGTGTCTGTTCGGTCCATAGAGCGTTGGTATCAACGCGTTAAACCAGTGGAAGTTCATCCTAACAAAGACAAGAATAAGTCATCGAGATGGCCTCGAGTCGCAATTGACTTAGAAGAATACATACGTACACGTCCATGTTTATATTAACTTCAGTAGGCAACGATGGATCGTTTTGGTGATTCACTAAATAGTTGTTCTCCTACAATTTGTCGGTTACTTCGTGTTGATCTCAATATTACCAGAAACTAAACGTGCCAGAGATATTATCTCAATGCTTATTAGCGACGAATGAATACGCCCAGCGAAAAAACTTTCTGAATAGTATTTTACCAGGTCAGAAAATTGGGCTTGACTGTGGTTGAGGGCCCCATAGAAGCAATCCCAGTCCACTTCGTTTCGTTCGCAAAAACTGAAATCTGTACATCAAAGACAATCAAACAGCATGTAACCTCGACTTTGCATATTTCGAGCCTAAATCTATGCTTGAGTGTGGGTACAGGGGTTAGGGTTATTTTAAATCGAGCGGTTTTAGCACGCCACCCGCCAAAACAATTGAAAGGCACAATACATGCATATGTACTGTTATTCATACCGTAACGAGAAACCTAAAAAAATGAACCAGGGTACCGAAGCTCTGGGGGGGGGGGGGTGCAACCCCCATAATGTTTTTAATAGTGGACTATTTCAGTTTTCAGACTCATGATTCATTTTCAGTTGTTTTGGTTCAGATCTCATCCTCTCTGATGCCGTAATGCGATCATGCAATTTAGCGCCGAGCCTTCTAAAACGCTGCATTGCAACGTGCAGTCAAAGAGCACACAAACGGATTACTCCAACGCACCGAGCGTCAATCCACAATTCAATTCAAGTTATCCGGCATGTCTGCGGCAACACATATTTTAATTTCAATCCAGCAAACCTGCCCCCTCAGGAAAAATCGTCACGATACAATAAGAAATGACTTGCCTTGCCTGGTGCGCCTTGACTCGCCGGTGCGATGGTGACTTGTGTGGGTCCATGACGACTTTGAGCTGATTTGCATTTGCATGGCTCTGGGGGGGCCAATCGGGGGTGAGTAACTGTGCTCCGAAAGTGTCCTATCCGCTTAATCTTCTGCTCAGAGCAGCTGCTGGAGCATTGAAGAACAGTACATAAGCAAGAACCTGCTGTACAATGTGTACATGTGATACTGTGCATGTCCTACAGTATTATAATACTACTGTAATATTTGTGTGTTACAGTGCCCCTCGGCGTTGCAGCTCAATGCGATACCAACACTTTTCGTGGAGGACTGAGTCCGCGGCACCTTCAAATTTTGCGTTTGCATTGGTTACCATAGCAAAGCAGGACATTGTGCGTGCAACGTCAACAATTGGATGGGACATTCACGCGCAGTTTAGCCTCTACATTCGCAATCGAGCATTTTTTGGTGGAGCTATCCGCAAAGTCCCCACTTCTCAATTTCCTCACTGCTCCACGCAGTACACTCCCTCTGACCAACTCGCTTGCCAATAACAAGGCGCACATCGATGGTCAAGATCTTCCGCGCCGCATTATCACTATGCGTGGCAGCAACCATGCAATCACTGACTCGTACAGCATTGGCAACAAATGCTGTCGAGGATAGCGTATTGGACGCTCGAGCGCAAGCTATCGTCGATGGATTCACAACGGCGCAGGTGCTCGGCCAAATGACACAGATCGACATCAGTACCGTCATGAACCCCGACGACAACACCCTGAATGAGGACTGGGTGCGCCTGTACGCCCAGCAGTATGTTGGCTCCTATCTCAACACAATCTGGGATGAACCCAAGGAGGAGAAGTATGGGTGGACAGCCCCCGAGTTCCGAGCTATAGTTGGTCGTATCCAGGAAATTTCAATGGAGGAGAATGGAGGACACCCCACCAAGACAACTTAAAAAAGTTGTTAATGTAGTTATAAATACTATATGTAACTTTAGTACATGGTAAAAAATTGAAAATTAATTATAAATAATTTTATATAAAATTATTTATAATTAAAAAAACCATTAAAATAATAAAATATGATTTTCACATCATCTATGGCCTTGACTCGGTGCACGGTGCCAACGTGTTGAAGGAGCTGTCATTTTCCCTCAGCAAATCAACAGCGGTGCAAGTTTCAACCCCACTCTTGTCTACGGAATGGGACGAATAACTGCTCGCGACACGCAGGCTGCAGGGATACCTTGGGTATTTGGTCCGATTCTTGAGATCTCTCAGAACCCACTCTGGTCTCGCACCTACGAGACGTTTGGTGAAGACCCATATCTAGCAGCTGTGATGTGAGACGCCATCGTTCGCGGGCTCCAGAGCTACAACCAAACGGCTGCCTGCATGAAGCATTTCATCGGATACTCGAAGACCCCGACGGGCCACGATCGTGACAACGTCATCATGGCTGACTTCGACTTACTCAACTACTTCCTACCGCCGTTCAAGGCTGCCATCGAGGCCGGAGCTATGTCGATGATGGAGAACTATATCTCGATCAACGGAGACCCAGTGATCGCGAACCCTCGCATTCTCAACGATCTGCTCCGCTCTGACCTTGGATTTGATGGACTTCTTGTTTCGGACTGGGCAGAAATCAACAACCTCAAAGACTGGCACCGTGTCGTAAAAACTTACGAGGACGCAGTGGCCTTGTCGCTGAAGGATACATCTCTTGACATGAGCATGGTTCCGAACGATACCAAGTTCATCGACTACGCACAAAACATGCTGACAAAGTATCCGCAAAATGAAGCCCGCCTGCGTCAGTCGGCTAAACGTATCATAAAGACGAAGTTGAAGCTTGGATTGTACGAAAACCCTGTGCCTGGGGAGGACTTCGTCTCGTTGGTTGGTAGTCAAGATGACAAGACTGCTGCTCTTAACATGGCGCGCGAATCAATCGTACTTTTGAAGAACGCCGAAGAAGTTTTGCCATTACCGAAGGATGCCTCAGTATTCCTCGCAGGCCATTCTGCAAACAATGTTGGCTACCAGTGCGGTGGATGGAGTAAGGCTTGGCAAGGATACTCGGGCAACACGATGTTTCCTAACGGTGTCAGTGTTCGTCAGGGCTTCGAGAATTTGATCGGGAATGGATCGTTCACTTACTTTAACGGACTCCTTGCGAACGGCTCCATTTCTGATGAGGATCTTGCTACAGCTGTACGACTTGCGAGCCAGCACGAGTACACGGTCGCTGTGATCGGTGAGTCTCAGTATACCGAAAAGCCTGGTGACATTGACAATCTTGCGCTGCCTGAAGGGCAGGTAAAGTACATTGAGGCTCTGCGTGCGACCAACACGAAGATGATTGTTGTTCTGTTTGAGGGACGCCCACGTCTGCTTGGCTCGATCCCTGATCACTCGATGGCAATCATTGATGGTCTCCTGCCATGCGAGCTCGGTGGCCAGGCAATGGCTGAGATCATTTACGGCAAAGTGAATCCTAGCGGAAGACTCCCTATCACGTACCCAAAGGATCCGGCAAACATTGCCATCCCATACAACCACCTTGTGACGACGCGCTGCACCTGGGATAACTGCTGGCAGCAATGGGACTTTGGCTCGGGTCTCAGCTACACGCAGTTCAACTATTCGGCTGTAACGCTCGACACAACACTGATCTCAAGCGCGGCTCAAACAGTAACCGCTACCGTAACCGTGACAAACGTGGGAGCTCGCGCTGGTAAGGAAACGGTGATGCTTTTCCTGATCCAGCCGTACCGCAGAATTTCGGTGCCAGAGGTGAAAATGCTGAAGAAGTTCAAGAAGATTGAGCTTCAGGCCGGCGAATCCGTAGACGTATCGTTCGCGTTGACCACGGACGATTTGAGCGTGTATGACCCGCAGATCGGCAAGGGCCTCAAGCGAGTCTTTGAGGACAGTGACTTCGTTGTAGCAATCAAGCCGGAGACGTGGTGCGATGTGTACGGTAACATCACCCATCCACTGTGCGCCGAGTTCAGCGTCGACACGAGCAACGGTGCAGCCACCAATCTCGGCAGTGGACTCATTTGAAAGAGCCCTGTCGAGAGCCCTGTCGATAGGTGGACTGGCTCGGAAAACGTCAGCAACGACAGCGATGATGACAACAAATAAACTGCATGCTCATTTCACGCATTACCTTAAACAAAGTCGTGCTTCGACACGAAGAAGCTCTGAAATTTTAGAGAGCGACAATATGAAATGATTAGAGGAAATGCCAGTATGTTTGGGATTTAGCCCTCCCGAGACGGCGGCTGACATGGAAGGTTTAATAAACCTTCCCGGACGTTATTCTAACGAATACCTAATGCCGAATAGAGTACCGGAATATATGCATTTCCTCCAACCGGCGTAAAAATTCAATTATTAGTGACGTAAAAACTCTAAACTCGTAAAAAGTCCCGAACATAGCCCCATCGCCGGTAAAAAAATTATCGGTTCTACACGACTGGCTGTGATGTGAGTATGCCTGCAGGTAGGGCTTTGACTCGAGCTCAGTTAGCAAAGAGCCGCCACGCGCTCATGCGCGAGGCGCTTCACAAGAATGCCCACCGCTTGGAAGCGGCCAACGCCGCAGCCACTGCCGGCGTGTCGACCGCACTCGCCCAGGCCAGCGGTTGTCACCGCTCAACGCTCTACCGCTGGAAGAAGCGGCGTGACGAAATAGCTGCGGCTGCTTCCAACAGTACTGTGCTAAAGCCAGGCCGCCGGGGTCCCAAGATTCGGTTCCCTGACCTCGAACAGCGGTAATATATATGAATTTGCTGGTAATTTATCGTTGTTAATTATTTTATATTGTATTTATGTGAGCTAGTTTAATGGACTGGGTCAAAGATATGCGGAGTAACAACGTTTGGTCCGTCACGACGCGTTGTCTGCTCATGATGAGCATCAAGGTGGAGCCATACTTTCTAGAGAGACACTCAGAGGCCGCCGCTGATCAGTATCTGCGTCGCTTTCGCAAGCGTAACCGCCTTTCGATTCGAAGAATCACTCACAAGGGACGTCGAAAGAGGTCGGAAGTTCAGGTAAATATTTGTTATTACTAATTCACAGAAATGTAACTATATTTTTTACACACTAATTGTTTCTATCATTTTTTTTGTAGAATGTAGCGGACGATTTTGGACACTCGATGCGGTACAAGCTAGAGGCCTGCTCAGGCGCTCAGGGTTACGAAAAATACAAGCATCTTTTTAACATGGACCAGACTTCAATTTATGTCGACATGAACCCCAAGACGACAATCACCTTCCAAGGAGAGCGCGACGTCGATGTTGTTCAAGGTAAGATTATCGTTTTATGAAATATTTGCTATCGTACGATTTTTCAGCTTTATGTTTCTGATTCTACGGTAGGAATGTCTGAAAATTCCTTTCGTGCAAGTGTTTTTCTGTGTGCCTCCGCTACCGGTGTCAAGTTGCCGGCGTTCATCGTATTTGCCGGGGTGCAAGGGTGCAAGGTCGAAGCGGAGGTGCATATGAATACTCTTCACAAGGACGAGAAGGTTGTGCTAGCAGTACAGAAGAATGCATATTGCGACGAGCGAGTCATGTTGGAATGGATCAAGGAGGTAATAAATTAATTGGCTTGTTTTGTTTTTGTTTATATACTTTTTTATATTTTTTCTCATTTAAATTAATGTTGGTTGTAGGTATGGAAGCTGTCGGTCACCTTTTGTCGCGTGCTACTGTTGGATAGTCTAAAAGTGCACAAGGTGAGCACCGTGCGTGCTCAGCTTGAAGATGCCACGACGGACGTGGAGTTCGTCTCTCCGGGTGCCATAATGCTGGCCCAACCCATGGATGTGGCTACTTCAAACGTGAGTGTCGTGAGCTTTACGCCCAACAACACTGCGACAATGACCACAGTGCAACCCCCAAGGAGCGGCGTAATTTAATTACGTCGATTGTAGTAAAGGCATGGGAAACGATCTCAGACGTTACTATAAGGAGAGGGTTTATGAAAGCTGGTCTAGTCCCCATCGGCCCTCGTACTCGCGATGGTCGTTTCACGGTTTCAAAGCCCCCAGAGCCTCAACTTGAAGCTAACACTACAAAATAAAGTTGCTTTAGTTCAATGTAAAAAAACATTAGTAAAAAACATTTTTTTTACTGAAGGATGAGTGTTGGTCCGTAGACTGGGTGTCACCTTTACATAAATGGTCGGGTTTTAGTTTTTACACCTGTTGTTGCACGAAACCCGTGGTTGCAAGAAATGCAAATATTCCGGTACTTTTCCTAATAGTATACCTAGACCAAATTGTGTACCGTACCAAATATAATACCGTCACCACCAAATTTCTTGGTCGGCTCACTTCATTCTGATTTTTACCAGTCCCTAAAAAAACCCACAGCAGCCAAACCACTCCCAGTGAAGATGCCGTTGTCACGCATGCCCAAGTCAATGGCCGAGAAGAAAGAGGTCGTTCAGTGGATCGAGAAAAACGGCGGTGTGCCCATGTTTACTTCAAGAACGAGCGCGGCTGGAAGGTTTCCGAAGCCCAGGTGCGGTTCTGGTGGAAGCAGTGCACCGCTATCAAGGCCGCGCAAGCGCGACGCAGCCGCCTGAGTGCGGCGGGCGCTAAGCCACGGCTCTCCGAAATCGAGGATATCCTGTTCGATCAAGTGCTGTTTCACCGGTCTGCAAAAGAGAAAGTCTTTCGTGATTGGATTCGCGACGCTGGGCAGCGGCTTGCCGCATCTGAGCTGGGCGATGCAGATTTCGTTGCGTCGGACCGCTGGGTCAACGGCTTCATGCGTCGGTATCGGCTGTCGCTGCGCCGAGCCACCAATTATACCGTGCTAACCGATGACGTGTTGACCGACCGGGCGGTAAGCTTTCTAAGCTATCTTACGTCACGCATCGATGGGCTTAGCGATGATCACACCATCCTGATGGACGAGACGGCAGTCTACTTCGAGGACCCGCGCCGCCACACGGTGGACCAAGTTGGAGCTCGCCACGTCATGCCAACGTCAAAGGGATTTGCTTCAATGCGGGTGACGGCTGTGCTGACCATCACGGCAACCGGCCGCAAGCTGCCTCCGCTGGCTGTTTGGAAAGGGGCCAAGCAGGATGACAAATTGAGCGCTACGGCAACGTCTACGTCGTGAACCAACCCAAGGCATGGGTCGACTCGGCGCTTCTCACTCGTTGGCTGGATCTGGTGTTTCCGCCCATTTTCGACACGTGCACGCAGGGAAAAGCGCTGGTCTGGGACAGCATGCGTGCACACATCTCTAAGATGGTGAAGGCTCGATGCGCCGCGAAAGAGGTGCAGATGTTCTTCATCCCAGGCGGACAGACACCCTACGTGCAAGCGGGAGATATCGGGATCTACAAGTCGTTCAAGGACAAACTGTCGCCCATCATTGACAGCTGGAAGAAGTCTGATGCTGTGCTCTACACTCTCGGAGGAAATCCAAAGCCGCCATCGGTTGAGACCGTGATGAACTGGGTGAACGTCGCTTGGCGCGATGTTCCTGCTGACGTCGTTGAGCGCTCGGTGACAGCAGCTGGGTTTTTTCCAAGATTTGGAGATTGACATGTGTCGCGCCACGACGTTTACGGCGAGCTCTTTTGCTCAAAATGGAAGGAGCGCATTGGAGAAAATGCTGACGACGTGAGCGACAGCGGAGGTGCCCTCAGTGAGGACTGTTTCGATGAGTTTACGATTTGGGACAGCGAGAGTCTGTGTAGGACTAGAATTAGTGTACCGATCCAATTTAAGTACCTTTTGGTAACTGAAGGTATAATACAGGAATTGTGTACCGTATATAAATTGACATTTTCCGTTATGTACTATTATAATACACTATACATCGTTAAAACCATAGTAACAGTGTGCCGTCTTTGTACATAGTGTAGCTAAGCTGCTCGATAATAATTCCCGCAAGGGCTAGGGTAGTGTGACGACGACATCAAAATTTTCAAAAATCTTGGAGTTATGGCTTCAGAGAGCGGAGCTCTGGTGTGTTTTGTAGCAGATTCGTTCTTGCTAGCAAACTAAGCTGTCACATTGATGAAGGATGCACATGAAAAAAGTAGTTATCGTTACAACTAGCTCTATATCGAATGAGGTTTTTGGAGAACTCGATCGCGGACCTTGGCAGATGTGGGTGCAAACTTTCCATTGTGCCACACGGAATGATAAATCTGCGAACACGTAAGTCCTGGGCTCGACGGGTGGACCCTTATCTTGTTGCACATGAAGAGAAGCGCCCGTCGGTTGGTAGAGCACTTCTGACAGTACCAAGTTGTTGTCCCAGGCCGCTTTCTGCCTTCTTCGCGCGCCAGCAGCGCGCAGACTCTGCACTGCCGCTGCCGCATACGGATAATCCGTTGTTGACTCTCGTGTCAGTGATCTGCACCAGCGTGTGCTCTGATGGCACCACCAGCGCCCCATCTCTCTCAGTTGACGTCGCTACCATTCGTGCAGACTGGCGCGGAGTTGTCGTCGTGACGTCGGATTCGCTGCATGAAATAAGGGCTTCGTGTAGCCCAGCCAGAAAGTCGTAGTGGGTTATTTTCCTCTTTTTTCTCTTCTCGCGGATAGCTATGTGGATTAGCAATGTCCACAAGGCCTAAAACAACGAGTGATAACTTGAAGCTGTGTGATACAACAGACAGTGCCAGTATAACATTAGTAAAATAATCCTTCCAATATAGCATAAACCAGTGGGGACATACCGTGTACTCAGCTGGAGCGAGTATGATTGAAGTCGAAGCTGATCGTGCTTGTCTACTTCCCCATGTACGTTTGATACTCTCGTACCAGCTGAGGGCAAACCACCGTAGTGACTGAGACCTTCTTCTCGCGGCGCTCAGCAGTGGTAAGGCTGGTGCTCAGTCGTGACGCCAAAACGTAGACGGGCTTATTATCGACCCATCCGAGTGTAACGAGCCCTGGATCTGCGTGTGCGGTGGCTAGCTTGAACGTACGTCCCCGTTGAGTTTTCTTTGGGCGCTTCTTGAAGCTACAAGTGACTTCCTTGCACCAGCCCAGTCGATTCTTCTGAATTGTTCCACAGTAATGAAAACCCATGGTGCGCAGCTGCTGCACCAGCGGCACTGATGTGTAGAAGCGATCAGCCAAATCAACTCGTCGTCCTTGATAGGATTGCCCCTCGAAGAGGCAAGACAGGTTTCGCACAACTGCTGCCGGCCCGCTTTTCGTGTCTCGGACTCGACCATCTTGGATGTGGTGCTTCTTCCCAACGTCTAACTCAGTCCTGTTCGTGTCAGGATATGATCAATAAACTATAGCATACATGTCAGCATAGTATAACTTACCGCATACGGTACCCCGAGGAGGCACAGCAGGTCATCACACTTCGTCCCCCACTTATGGGGCTTGTCTTTGAGATAGGTTCTTGTCGGGTTGTGACGATTCTTGTATGACAGCATCCCTTCGTCGATCGATATGCGCGAACCCAGTATGTACCCCGCCGGAATGTGCGTTCGACAGTAGCTAAAACCGGCCACAACTTCCATGCCCGGTCGATGTTTGCCAATTCATCTTGATTGTTTGAGAAGTGCAGAAACCGAGTGATATCTTTGAATCTATCGCGCGTCATGACTCGTGCAAATGTGCCTTGAGGAATGACACCGCGCTGGATGCCTGACCAGTGATTTGCCAACCGCGTTTTTGGCGCCATCATTCTGGCGACGAGCAGCCCAACTCAATGCAACAGCTCATGAGGCTGAACTTTCTGGTACTTGTTCAACTTGGCTCGAATTCACTCTCGACTGGAAGGCGGGCGTTGGCTCTCTTCGGTTGGGGGTGGCTGCGCTAAGAAGGCCTTCTCTACCCGATCATCGAGGGTCTGCTTCCAGTAGCGATGCGACTCGGAAGCAATATGCTGCCACATCGGCTTGGGGAGGAGGAAGAAGAAGAGATCCAGTATGTTTAGCCCGCACTCCATTATCGCGTTACTCGGTCCACAATATCCGCAATACAGAGCGTCCACGTCACCGGTACAGACAACGACATACAAACCCGGCGTAACTTATTGGCATTCCCTATATAAAATTGCCTTCCGACACTAAAACCCGGCAGATTTGCACTCGCTTTGATTGGATAAAAAACAAGTTGCTGTAAAAAAAAACTGAACATTACCATGTGTGTTTTAGAGAAAGGTGCTTTTATCAGATGATTATCTTAGGATACCGTGGAATAGCTTTCTCAAAGCTACGAATTACAGTGGTTTCTTCTAACTCTTCCCAAGCAGTAATAGTAGCCCTTATTGCGCGGAGGCGCTTCTCTTTGGCAGTGCCGCCACGAATGCCGCGAAATTTGGATCGAAGCTTTGCCTTGCGTGGTCCCATCACGCCGACGTCAAGCGGTTGACAAACTGCTGTCGTGTTAGGCGGACCAAAGTAGCGTTAGTTTCTTCAGCAACTACCCGCTGCCCCTCCTCGGATACATGCGAGCCAAAATTGTCCACGAGGAGGACAGCGGGTCCGTCGACTTCATGTTTAAACAATTTAGAAATGTAAAAACGCCATCCTACTGCGTCCATCCAGGCATGCTCCTGCACAATATAGTAGTGCTCAGCTGGGTATAGCGGCACCTTGTTGCGGTCGATGTCGCCGCCCAGCTTTCCACGAATGATGAACAGAATTGGTAGCTTTTTGCCTGTAACCAAAATTTAGCCACAATTAGAATGCATTTAGACATTAATGCTGTAAAGCCATTTCTAAATGGTTAAAAACGTACCGTCGGCACGAATAGTGAGAACTGCCGTCATTCTGCCGGCGTGCTTGGTCAAATTGACGATCCGGGCAGGGTCCTTCCGGCCTTTCGCAACCCAAGAGCGCGTCGGCAGTATGTCGAAGTTTATTGCGGTTTCGTCCATGTTTAAAATTTTGGTGGGGCACCACGTAGCATACTTACCGCACATGTCAATGCTGAATTCTGCGCGCTTTTGCATTAACTCAGAGGTTGGCATCTTCGTATCCTGAGGTTTTTGGTATGTAATGCCATAGCTAAATAAAGTAAAAAGTTCGATTAAATCGATAAGTGCAAAAGTTTATACATAATAACACCATATTATACGATTTTACCGCTTGCAAATGCGCTGGCACATACGCTCTAAAGCCTGCTCAGGGCTCTTTCGCTCTTCCATGTATTGTGCACACCAGTGAGGCTCCAGAACCCACATGTAGTCGATCATGGACTGCGTAGAACGAGCCTAAACAAAAAGCAAAGTCAAATTTGGTAAGGAATCGGTATAAACACATAACAGACAGACCTTTTCGTCTCTGCGTGCGTCCTTCATAAACGTCACGAGGGGTGAGACGCTAGGAAATATTT
>BSXT01001124.1:0-55014 GCA_030267785.1 Phytophthora fragariaefolia | reverse complement strand
CGGCACGCGACCCAGAGTGTACTGCAGACCCGTCTCCGAAAAGTACTGATCCAACACCATTTGCTGCAGCGTAGACGACAGCTTGTACACGTTGATGGCTGCCGCGTCCGTGAAGGCGCCACCAAAGCCGATCATGCTCTGATACTGCGTGGAAACGTCGATGGAGTACGTGGGGCTACTCACAGCCGTAGAGTCGACGTTCACCACCTTGTACGCGAAGCGGTCGCCAGCCTTGGTCGTGGTGTAGACGCCGACTTGGCCGGTCGTCAAGCTCGTGTAGCTGTTGGAGACGGTGTCGCAGTTGGTGGCATTGCAGACGCAGACGCCTTCGAGGTTGGTCTGGTAGCGTGTGGACCAGTTATTGCATGTACCTCCGACTCGGTGCGACGCGAGCAACACGCTGGCAAGTGCGGTCACCAGATTCGGGCCCAGCATGGTAGAACTTTGGCCTGGTATCGATTTGAGTATTTGCCGGGGTTTTTGAAAGTGAATGGTCCGCTCTACCAAGACTGGCGACGGCGGTAGCGTGCGGTATCAGCTGCATTAGACAGGTCCAAACAGCTCAAAGACATGCTTGGGGGAGACTGCTGCATGCGCTCTATGGGCTCGCATAGACGGCGACAACTTGTCGGACAAGGTGAAGTTGCGCGCGGGTTGTTATTTGTCGTCTGCCTGCGATCGATTTGCTTGGTCATCCCGACCGGTTTGAAATTCAAACTTTGAATCCAAACTTTGGATTGCACACTCGTCATTCAAGAAACTGCTCGTGAGTATGACCGTTTGGTGATCAAGTTGGTCGCCTCACTGTCATCCTTCCAGGATTCCTGACAATTTCTGCCGAGAAACATTGAGCAACCTACTTAGTCTTGAGCAGTTGAATCCACAGAGTCGGTTGATGGAGTAACACCCACAGCACATCATGGGTACTACTACTGTAGCTCCAATCTAAAATGCGCCTGTATTGAAAGTCTACAGCAAAAATAAAAAGCTACAGCGAAGCCTTCGTCTCATTCCAAATGCCACAGCACCTGCTCATACTTATTCATTCAGTCGCTGGCGTCCTAGGCCATTGCCACCACTGCGGCCAGCACACTCACCACCGCGATGGCCAGGCTGGCAGGCGAGTTCACCGACGCGGCGGGACTCGACCCGCTGGCAGTAGCTGAGCCACTGCTGCTCGTGGCGGACAGGTCCGGTACGAAAGCCTGGGCTGCCGCGCTGAGAACCGTGATGTTCTCGGCGCCCGAGCACGTCTCGCTTTCGCAGATAATGCTGCCCACGAGGTAGCGCGGCTCCGAGTTCACGTTGCTCAGGTACTCGTTCTTGCTGGCCGTGGATGCGAAGTAGATCTTCTGGCCATTATTCAGGCACACGTACTGGAAGTTGGACGTGGTGACGTCGTCGCCCGTGACGGGATCCTTGATTCCGTCCGCACACTCGTCGCACGAGTCCGAACACTCGGCGTAGGCGGTGGCGTCCGTGGAGTTGACGATGAATTCAGCGACGTTGGCGGCCAGGTACGCCGTGTCCGTCATCTCGAAGTCGTAGTCGTCGAAGGAGCGCGCCGCCATGCCGCACGTGTAGACGGTCTGGCCGTGGGCGAAACCGATGTGGTTCAGATTGTCGTAGCCCATGTCCATGGTGGACATGCCGCACACGGGGCACTTGAAGTCCTCAGTGGAGACGGATCCCGCCGCCGAGGTGGAGGAGGTCGAGGAAGTCGCCATGTCCATGGTGGAACCGGACATGTCCATGCCGCTCATGTCCATTCCGCTCATGTCCATGTCCATCTGCAGCCCGCGCATGGCGTGCGCGTGATGCATGCGGTGCGCCGAGATAAAGGGGGCGGCTGCGGCCGCGAGGGTGAGAGCCAAGTACGAGGAGGCGGCGCGCATAGCGAGTAGAGAAAGTGGTTGTGTTGGCTTGAGCTCCAATAGAGAAGTGAGTGGCTATGCGCATGAAAGGCGCGTGCAACAGCGGGAAGAGATTTGAGGTCAGAGGTTGACGGACCGCATGCAATTATTGAATGGAACTTCGCACTCATACCGGTATACTTCTTTTGAGACCTAATACATAATGGTTAATTAAACTGCGTAATACTGTACCAATAACTACATGTATCCATACTAAATTTTATACTGAATTGTGTACAGAACCATTGTGACCGAGCATCGATTGTGAAGTGTTTATTAACACGCAGTACTGAAAGAGTTAAACATTGAAGCACAACTGCATTGGCACGGGCAGCTCTTGCGATTCTGTACACTACTGTACCGGTACATGTCTGAGGCACTGCAACAATATGCCAGCTTGCCTCTGCCTCTGTGTTCTGCGCCTCTACGTCTCAAAAACGCACTGTGTATAACTAGATAATTACTGCAGAAAGAATACTGTATTATACATGTAGCATAATTTACAATACAGCTAGGGGGTTCGTACACCGGCTTCTCCGAGGCGTAAGCATAGGTCTCAATTTTATGTTGTCTTGGATTTCAGTACTTTGTTGGCTCTCAAAAAACACTTGCCTGGCCTGGATAGTTTGGTCCATCAAAGATTCGAGAACGGGCACATGCAAGCACAACCTGATTTTTTGTGATCGCATGCGTTCCTTAAGGCGATTTTTCGCTTTTAACTATTCGACTTACTTGACTTAATAGCGCCCCGCTCTTTGCAGTGTAGTACATCTTGGTCACCACATTGATCCTCGTTTACATCAGTCGTCGTCGGATCATCATAATGAAGCTGCTGGCGACGAGCAGCGAAATACCTGGCGTGTGAAATGCGCTGAGGGTCGCCCAAAGCGTTCGACGAGGCCTCAATTAACCCTTTCGCGATAAAAGGCGGTATACATATATGTAGACAGAGTATGCCTGTATGTCAAAAGACACAGCCAGAGAGGTGAACGAGTTGAATTGACATGTGAGCAGGGATAAGATCTGCCAAATCGACAATGACTGGGTGGAAACTGCGCGAAATTTGTACCGGTACCGGATTCGTGATGCACGTTAATTCACGTACATATTGGGATTCACGATTGCGTTGCTACAAGTACGCTAAGCACCAACGCTACATATACATGTATTGCGATGCTCACGATCGGTGCCAAGGAAGGCGCCGAGTTGCTGGTGTCGCGGCCCGATCCCTCCTCGGTCTCAGATCCGCTGCTAAGAGCAGGAAAAAGCACAGTCTGAACGGTATGTGCAGGCAGTACCACCGTCACCGCGAGCTCTTCGACTGGGAGGCTGATGCGGATCCTCTTCTCGGTTGCGTCTCGGTTTGACAGCACGACAACTATTCGGGACTCCGGCGTTAAGAACGCCACCCGATCAATGTTGTCAAACCTGGAGCTGGTATCGCTGCTGGCATTGAGCTGGACCTGGAGCGATCCCGGGACGACAAAGCGAGAGAACTGCCCTAAAATATAAAACATCGGTTGCTTGTAAAACTCGCCACCGCCCTCTTCGTCCACAAGGATCGGAGCATCGACCTGATTGTCCGCCCAGTTCGGACCCCCTGACGTATTGAGAACAAGGTTCCAGTCTGTCCAGCCACTTGCAAAGCTCGCCAAATCGTTGATGATGTCACGCGCGTAGTTCTCTCCACGCTGCCGCGTGATGCTGCTATTAAACAGCTCTGTGCCCACTCCTGTTCCTAGACCCTTGACGAGCGAACTTCGCATGCCTCGGTCGCTAGAATAAAGATGTCGGGATATGCGTTGTGAAAGGATACCAGGTCCTCAAAATCACCGGACGTGCCCAAGGCAAAGTCCAAGTTCTTGTACCAGTGAACTCCGACGCCGGACACGTAGCCCCTCGCCTCCTCATCAAGCAGCGACGCATTCCAATCGAGAAGTAAATCCTTTTGGTCATCCAAGATAATAATTTTCAGGTCTGGGTGATTTTCCTTCATTAAAGGACCCAAATCTCTTTTGATGAAGTCTCGCTCTGTGGTTGTATTGAACCGAAGACTCTGCCAGAACTTTGTGGCAAGCGCTTGCTTCGTAGGCTCATTCTGCGTATTCATACCCCATATTGGAATGCCCTCCGCCTCGTACGCGTCGATAAATTTTGAGTAATATAGCGCTAAAGCTCTCCAGTATTCGTCCCCCGGGTAACCTTTCATTTCGCAGTTTAACGTCGAATTTCCTGTAGTCAACCACAATGGAGGCGCCCACGAGGATGCGACCAACGTAAGGTTTCGACTGGCAGCAGTCGTCACGTTCAGTGCACTTTGAATGAGACTCAACTTGTTCGAGAGCGGGCTCTTGTCCACGTCGATGCTGAAGTTGGTCATTTCGAAGTCACCTACCGTCGGATTGTACGAGTACACATACTCGGAAAAGTCTGTGGACGCGATGGGGATACGACCCAAAGTGTACTGCAGCCCCGTGTCGGAGAAGTACGCGTCAATGATCAGTTGCTGGACATCCGAGTCCATCAAATATACGTTGATCGCTGCTGCATCCGTGAATGCGCCTCCAAAGCCAATGATCTCTTGGAATGTCGTAGTAGAATCGATGGTGAGGTCGGCTGCATCATCGCTTCCGGTGTCGAGCTCCAGTGTTGAGTACGCTAGACGGTCACCGGCTTTGGAAGTCTGAAAAACCCCAACGCGATTGCCCGGAAGAGTCATGTACTCTGTCGACACCGAGTCGCAACTCGTGGCGTTGCACACGCACACTCCCTCGATGTTCTGCTGGTACCGAGTTGACCATGAGGAACACGAGGCGGTAGCGCCGCTTAGGAGCGTAGGAGCGCGCCAGCAGCAGGCAGAAGACGCGCGAAGGTCAACCAACACCCGCATGCCGATGGCTGCTTCCCGGTATGACCAGAGTCGACGGGGGTATAAACATGGTCAGCTTCGGCCTTCGCCCTCCATTGATGGTAGTATTTCGGAGCCTGCAAGGAACAGTGGTGGGGTCAATTGGCAACACCGACAACATGTACTATCCGTCAAGGTTCATTAACAATGGAAATGGGTATGCACCATCTAGACGGGGGTGTATGACTTGCGAATGTGAAGGCATTTGTGCCCATCGGCTTAGCACGAACTGTGGTCTGGCGTAGTGGGCTCGGGGGTCTCCGAAGCTGAAGAGGCAGCAGCTGAAGTTGTGGCGCTGGGGATCTTCGTCTCGGCGCTGGAGCTGCTCGTGGCCGAACTGGAGCTACTAGTGGAAGAGACCGAGGGCGTTGTTGGCGTCTCTGTCGCAGAGCTGGCGCTGCTGGTAGCGGAGCCGACGCTGGAGCTCAAGGTGCTGTTTACTGCAATCTCGCCGACGACGATGGTCTTAATTGAGAGAGCTTCCAGCGTGATGTTGGTGCTCAGCTGCTGGCTAGACAGACTCAGTGTGATGGCGTGCGCAGAGCTGTCACGGTTGGAGAGAATGAAGACCACTTGGTTCTCGGGAGTCATGAACGCCACGCTGTCCACGAAGCTCAGACTCGACGAAGCGCTGGAGCTCGTCGTCAAGCCCACACGCACCGAGTCCGGCGGAAGGAACTTAGCTACATGGGCCATCGCATAAAACATGGGCTGCTTGTAGAACTCGGCACCTCCCTCCTCGTCAATGAGAATGGGCGAGTCGATCAGGTTGTCGATCCACGTGGGGCCACCAGTGGTGTTAAGCACCAGGTTCCAGTCAGTCCAGCCCGAGGCGTAGTGAGCAAGGTCACCAATGATGTCGCGGGCATAGATTTGGGCACGCTGCCACGCGAAGGTGGGATTCTGGAGGGTGGGGCCAGCACCAGTCACAATGCCGTCAATCAGATAGCCTTCGCATGCTTCCGTGGCCAGAATGAACAAGTTCGGGTACGACTCGTGGAATGTCTCCAGGTCGTCAAAGTTACCAGCCGTGTCAACCAAGAAGTCAAGGTCTTTGTACCAATGAACACCGGCGCCCGAGACATATTGCGCCGACTCCTCGTCAGCCAGCGTCGCATCCCAGTCCAGTAGCAGATCCTTCTGGTCGTCCATCATGATAATCTTCAGTTCTGGGTGGTTTTCCTTCATAATGGGGCCTAGGTCACGCTTAATAAAGTCACGCTCCGTGGTGACGTTAAAGCGCAGGCTCTGCCAGTACTTGAACGAGAACTGCTCTGTGGGTTCGTTCTGTGTTGTCATGGCCCAGATCGGAATGCCTTCATTCTCGTATGCTGAAACAAACTTGGAGTAATACAGTGCCAGAGCCTTCCAGTACTCACCGCCAGGGTAGCCCTTTACAGCGCAGTTGATTGTCGTGTTCTCGGTGGTCATCCAAGCTGGCGGTGCCCACGAAGATGCGAATAGCTTCAGGCTGCGAGAAGATTTACTCATCGCACGCTGGATAAAGGGAATTTTCTTGGTTTTGTCCATGTCGATGCTGAAATTTTCCATGTTGAGATCTCCTTCCACGTCATTGTACGAGTAAATGGTGAGCGAGAAATCCGTAGAACCGATGGGAATGCGGCCAAGCGAGTACTGCAAGCCATCATCGCCGAAGTACGCATCCACAAGAATGTCCTGAAGGCCCGAATCCAGCAGGTACAAATTGATGGCCGATGCGTCAGTGAAAGCGCCGCCGAACCCAATGATCGATTGGTAAGTCGTGGTGGTATCAATGACATAATCCGCGGCATCGTTCGCCTTCGTTTCCATGTCAACTGTTGAGAAGGCCATGCGTTTACCAGCCTTCGAGGTGGAGAACACGCCAGCCTCATTGTCTGACAGGTACAGATGTCCGTTGTAGATGGTGTCACATGTTGCTTCAGAGCACACACAAACGCCTTCCAGGTCTTTCTGGTAGCGCTCCGACCACGACGTGCAGTTGTTCGTGGTGGCGCTTGCGGCCCGCAGGGCAAGCATCGCGATCACGTAACTGAAGGGCTTGATAACCAGCATATTCCGATGTGCAGGCTCGGGGGTGGCGTGAGTACTGTGCAATCTGTACTTCGTCTTGGCCAGGCGAGTTGGGAAATGGCAGCGGAGACCAGAAGCGCCGCCCAGACGCCTCTGGGAGGTCATGAATCATGACTGCCTGTATGAATCATGAAGGCTTCATGCTGAAGCCCCGGAGCAGCGCGAAAAAGCGTGCGTGTGTATCCTTGCGAGGCAAGAGAGTCCACTACGGCACCTTGGCGCAGCACGGTGCAGCGTCAAGGTGCACCAGGTGCAGTGCCTTTTCTTGCCCGATCTGCCAGCGGGGAACGTGTCGCATGGGGCAGATTCAGAGGTTGAAGACGTTGCACACGTTGCGCCGAGGCGGTGCCGCAGGAGCCACTGAGAACTACAGGTATTAATTACATGTAATACATGTACAAGGAGAGGTGATGCCAGACTCTGGCAACCAGACTATTAAGACGCCACCGCGCTCGAGGATAATCCAAGCGCATGGAATGATTGCCACCAGCCCCTGGTCCAGGAGTCCTACATGTACCAGGACGGAGACGACAGTTGACCTGGGTATCCTGAGTGCTGACATCCAGAGAACATTGATTGTGTGGTGCACACCAGTCTAAACGTACTGATTGTTGCCGATTAGTAGACCGTTTCGGTTGAAGTGGCGGTTTCTCGAACACCGAGGAGCAGATTCACGGCTCTTGTTTATCTCGCGGTCACGGTGCCAACATTGCCAGTGGAGGGTTGGAAATTACTGTACCCAGTTCGGAGTCCGAACTTCGGACAGCAGTACTGTACATGTAGCGCCGTCCATCCTCGTGATTCGTCCAAGTTAAACGGCGCACCCCATCGTTGAAGTAGAAGGTGGCAACCTCCTCTCGACCTGTAGACTAAGCAGAGTTAGAGGCATGCCGAGAGTAGCTCAAGCTGGCCGACGCCATTGGACTACACACATGGCGCTTAACTATCACACGGTGTGATAGCCAACGCACATTCCTTTCGTCCCAGCATTGCAAGGCCACTCACGTTCAGTTTGAAATTGGTTTCTATCGGCCCAAGCGAAGCGGGATCTAGCAATTGTTATGTTCAAGCCAAGTTTTTTCACGCGCGGACTAGCCCCACTTGTTATCCTGGTGGTGATGTTACCGCTAGCCTGGAGCATTGACTGCAATAACTGGTCCATGCGTTATAAGAAATTCCTGGACGGTGTCTGCGTTTGCAATAGCACGGTACCTTGTGATACATTCCCGAACGACTACCTGACACTTTCTTCAGGTCAGGTTGGCGTGTACCGCACCACCCGGGACGGCGAGAGGTTTCGCTACGAGACGGCCACGTTTGTCGATGGTTCGTCAGCTGACGCCGACTTGACCATCGACGCGGGCACCACGTACCAGACCATCATCGGATTCGGTGGCGCTTTCACGGATGCTGCAGCTATCAACGTCTTCAAGATGGACACCAAAATCCAAAAAATGATTCTTGACGCTTACTACTCATCCGGTGGCATTCAGTACTCAACTGGTCGGATCCCAATTTCGTCAACCGATTTCTCCACGACCATTTACTCGTACGACGACACAGTGGATGATTTCGATATGAGCGCTTTCTCCATTGCTGTGGACAAAACTTCAGCAACACACAAGCTGGATCTAATTCACCGCGCGCTGGAGATGACAGAGCGCAACCTTTCAATTTTTGCGTCCTCTTGGGCTCCACCAGTGTGGATGACGAAGGAGAACTCAACCCTTAATTGCCACATGAAGGGTAATCCTGGCGAAAAGTATTGGCAGGCTCTAGCACTATATTACTCTAAGTTCATCACGGCGTACGAGAAGGAGGGTATTTCTATTTGGGCTATGACCACACAAAACGAGCCATCTGAACCCCTCATCAAGCTAAACGCTTGGCAGAGTCTGCGCTTTACGACAGCAATCGAGCGCGACTTCATCAAAAAGGATCTGGGCCCACGGATGAAGGCTGACCACCCAAACTTGAAACTAATCATCATGGACGACAACAAAAGCAATTTGCTGAGTTGGCTGGAAGCACTTGAAGACAACGAGGCGGCTCAGTATGTGGACGGAGTTGGTATTCATTGGTACTCTAATGCCGATTTTCCGCTGAGTATCGGTGGTAGCTTCAGCGACCTCACCACGTTTCACGCGAAGTACCCAAACATTTTTATGCTAGGAACGGAGGCTTGCGAAGGTTACATACCTGATTGGGTTGTAACCAGCACAGGCGCTGGTGTCAAGCTGGGTAACTTCAATATCGGCTGGTGGAGAGCGCACAACTATGCTAAAGATATCATTAACGACCTCACAAGTTATGTATCGGGTTGGACCGACTGGAATCTCGTGCTGGACACGAACGGTGGACCCAACTGGGCCAAGAACTACGTGGACGCGCCGATTCTGGTGGACGAGGTAAACGGCAATGAGATTTACAAGCAGCCCATGTATTTTGTCTTAGGACATTTTAGTAAATTCCTTACCCCGGGATCCGTACGCCTGAAATTGACAGCCGCCAACGGAAGCAAGTCGCGGCTTAGTGATGTGGATTGGACGGCCTTTCTGACACCCGAAGGCCAATACGTGGCAATCCTGTTCAACAAAGGGGACGGTGAAGAGACAGTGAAGATCATGGCCCCCAGCGGCAAGTTGGTACAGGTGGTGATCCGCCCAACGTCCATCCAAACTGTGGTTTTCAACAAGTAGTTCTGGAACAAGAACTGCTGGCATCAGGCTCAGATTCGCGGAGTGACCGAGGGCACAATGTATTGGTTAGCGACCAAGAAAACAAATGCTAACAAAGTGAACAACGATATCAAATAGTTGGTGCTCTTGCCGAAAATATCATGATGCATGGACTCAAAAGTCTTGAGTTTGTACTACAGTAGTATACGCTTCATTTTTAAACTGATAAATTACTGGGTTGTTCTTGAAATTTTACAAATGTGCTAGAAACAGACACCGACATAAAAAAAAGAATTTGGCACGCTGAGCCCATTTCCAGTTGAGAGAAACACATCCTTTTTGTTGACGGGGTTGCGCCGAACCCATACGTAAACGTAATATTAAGACAACCACCACATTTAACACTCCTGAAAACGATCGGCTTTGCCAATACCGAATTGTGGTATTTATAAAGTTTAACAATTACTTGTGAAGCGGTTCTGGTATTACCGGTAACACAGCCTGTGCCAAGCGAGATAGAGCTCCCACTCGGGCCGTCCGAGAGGCAGTTGTGCCTCCATCGTCTCGAGGAAGCTCTGCACTACGTCTGCGCTGAAGCCTCCACCTCGTCCTCAAACGAGAAGACGCTCTCGACGGTGTACGTGTGTGGTCGTACGGCGAAGCTTAGATGGTCATGAGCAGGAGAGCGAGTGGTTTCGAGTGAGAGGCGTTATTAAAGGACGGAGGTAACGACTGGCAGGAACTCACCCTCATCCGGCGACCAAATTTGATTTTGTGCACTAATCTTCTCCGTAGAGGTCCGTACGTCGAGCAAATTTGTGGTCATAAACTAAGCAAGTGTGCGTCACAAAAATAAAATGTGTTTTCAGGAGCGGCCCACTACATGTACATGTACATGTATAATACGACAGAATATTTGTGAGGTCATGGATCAGTCCCACGTCATCAAATCGCAATACATGTACATGTACATGTCAGACAGGTTGCGTGTAAATGGACGCCTACGATCACTTTGTCATGGCTGTATTTGTACAACAGAGCACGACCATGACATCATTGAAGACCTGAACAACTACGTGGCTGGCTGGACGGACCTGGAACCTGGCGCTTGACACGACGGGCGGGCCCAATTGGACCAAGAACTACGTGGATGCGCCGATCCTGGTGGACGAGGAGAATGGTACGGAGTTCTACAAGCAGCCCATGTTTTATATAATGGGTCATTTTAGTAAATTTGCGCCAGCGGGCTCGAAACGCATCGAGTTCCCGAAGACGAAGACGCTGAGCAGCTTCCATCGCTGCGCATTCGTGACGCCGGACAACCGAGTGGTCATCCAGTTCCTGAATCGTGCCAGTTCATCCGTGACGGTGAGCGTGAAGCAAGCGGACTCGAAATTGCACTCGATGCAGACGATATTTTTGCCAGCGTCGGAAACGATGAAGATGGTAGCAGGCAGAATTACGGTACGAACAGCTCAACAAAAGTAGCGGTGCTGAAACGGACAGTGTTTATTTGCTGGTTGTCATTTTGAGCTTAGCAGCAACAACTACATGCAAGATGAGGTGTTCGCCTCTGCACTTGAATGCCTCCTTCAAGCGCTATTATGACCAGATGAAGGACCCGACACTCACGGCAGCAACTACCCTTCTCCATACGAGTGTGCTTAATAATGATTACAGTCGTGTGCTCCGTTTACTTACAAAAGATGGTGTCGACCCTCGCATCACCGACCAGGTACGAATTTGAAGATGGGCTTGCTGTTGTCATGATGATATCCCACTCGGCACGAATTTGGAGGCTTAGTCCTTACGTCATTCGTAGACTGGATGTAGCGGACTGAATCATGCAGCACTTCTTGGGCATATGAAGATGTGCGAGCTCCTTATCACAGCTGGAGCCAACGTGAACGCGGTATCTCATGATGGAAGCACGCCTCTCCATAAAGCTGCACAAGGAGGATGTGCCGACGTTGTTCAGCTTCTCCTCCGGCAAGGAGCCGACCCGCATGCAAAAAATAAGGTGAGCTCACTGCACATGCCCCCACGCAGTTGGTTTCAGCAATGACGGTTGTCTGTTGTCTTCTTTGCTACAGAAAGGAGAAACCGCGTACACGATTGCAAGTCATCGAAATCACGTACAAGTAGCTATACTGCTCTATCCATTTTCAGTGGCTCAAAGCCAAGACAGCACTTAGGTCTGCAGAGAGTCACCAACACCCCATTGTTTTCGCATTCTTATGCACGTTCCATTATTATAATACAACATGTACATGTATTAGGAATTTTCATTCCATTGCCCCACTTCAAATGCCAAATTTGGCTGCACCTTGGCATTTCGGTATTCCTCCTCACCATGCTGCCTTTCATTTCAGCACAAAAACACCATGCTGCCTCTGAACTGCGTTGTGCACTCTGCACTATAGAAAGACGTTTCGAACGGCCACCAACGACTCCCTTTCAGAATCGAGCACGCTTTATTAATACAGCTGCGCTGGAGACGCTTGTTCGTCCACGGACGAAGGCGTCTGAGGCACCAACGTCATGAGGAGCTCATATTTGGTCCACGCATAAGTCGACCACACTCAACGGTATCATCATCTCTAGATAGCGTATTGTCTTCACATATAGGATTTGGTCTGAGCTCGGGTCTACTTGCTGGAGGAGGCCGCGGACTCCTTTAAACTGACCTGAATGCACGCGTTCCTTCCGTCAATATCACTATATGCATGGCAGAGAGTACTGCACTAGCACGCACTGCCACGTAGTGTCGAACAGTTTTTGAGCCTGCACCATGCTCGCACCTCTGATATGCAACGAAAAAGCAAATGCCTGATGTGCCGCCCTGTGATTGGATAAAAGCGTACTCATCTACTAGTATCCCCCCGCCAAACCCGATCAGAAAGCGATCGCGAAAGGACGCAGACATTGATCACCATGGTGCAGGGCGTAGGCACCGCGCGCATGTTCAGCGTCATGCAGGAGCTGCAGCAGTTGCGGGACAAGGTAGGCGGTCTAGCGGAGAAGAACCGCCAGCTAGCGAAAGCGTTGGTACGTTTTCCAAAGTTTACCAGTGCTGCTGATCGATTCTCATGCCTGGGATCGGTGGCAGACCGCAAGCAAGCAAGAGCTTACCCGAGGTGAACGCTGCGTCGCTTCTTAAATTCATTTTGGATGCGAAGCAATGCTAGGGGTGTACTGTGCTGACGACGCGTTACTACAGCTCGGGCAGCGCAAACTGCCGTGTTCTCGGACAAAGGTTAGACCCCCTGGTGAAAACATGATGCCAATGCCGGCTGATTCTGACCGTGTTTTTAGTTGCCGAGTGGATGAACGCACGATGCAGGCCTGTTGATTCAACAGTTGAAGGTAAAGGTGCCAATTATGAGTTTTAGTGTGCAACGCTAACTGGTCTTTTTGCTGGGGAAGTGAGACACCAAGAGACTCAGTGCAGCTTCGAGGAACTCGATCCAGACACGCGTGTGTTCGTGGAAGATCTGCAGCTAGAACCGAACCCACCACTTCCAAGTGACAGGAATGCACGGATGCAGGTACGACTAGAATGCTCGTAGCTGGTGGCAGTACGCTTAAACAGCGTATGGGTATTAGGAGTCACGACTCCACACAGATTATGAGCGAAAAGTCAATCCTGCGAATCATGGCAAGACCACCGGTTCGATTGCAGTACAGGTATGCTGAATCCATGGCTTGCATTACCAAGTGCTCAAGGACTATGCGTTATAATCGTACCAGAACCGCAAGGATTTTAAAGATGTTGACTACTCAACCAAAGAGATGGTCATCGCTTCTGCCAAACACAATTCAAAACCTGTCACCGCCGATTCCAACGCAGCTCTTGGGGGCAGATATAGGATGCATGCCACGTTTTCGCCTCATGCAGACTCTGGATTGAGTTCACGAGTACGTTCACGAAATAGAGCCCAGATTTTCGCGGTATGACCCGTGATAACTCTTTGCTGATGCATTTCGGTTCACAAACAGAGGCGGTTGCGCCGCCGAAACACCAGCGTCTCGTATGTGGAACCCAAGTTGAATACCAAGCTCCGGCGGGTGTGTTCATGCCTGTATGTTTGCGTGACCACGAAGCTTTGTACCCCTGACGTTTGCGGTGTGCGCCAGGGAGACTACTACGGCTTAGCGAAGCGGACAGGCCAGCTGAGCAGGACCCACCGACAGCCAAAGAACTGCGTGATATCTGAACCTCGCCGCGCCACGTCGGCGTTTGTGCCCGCGCCGTTCGCGCAGCAGGGCAGGCCGTTCCGCAGACGCACCACGAGGCCCGTCCAGCGTGTCTCGTACGCCGAACCCAAGCTCAACACGAAACTCCGACAGGTACGCTCGACCCACACGTTCATAGGCGACCAAAACTTGATCTAAGCCACCCGCGTCCTGCAACAGGGCGACAAGTTCACCTTCACCACCTGAGCGCGCAGCCATCTTCAATGGAGAAACCGAACCCACTTCCGATCCAGGCCACGTACTTGTCCAGCACGAATCACCTGAAATAGATCCCCTACCCGCGGTGGTAATCTCCTACTGATTGGTGCAAAACTTCTATTTTTAGTTAATAGGGGGGCAGAACCGCCGCCTTTAGACCTGGACAACGGCTCAGGCCGCTGCACAAGACCAGAGCATTGGCAACACCACAACGCAACCAGAAGCGGCGGCAGCACTCGACTGACTCTCCCCTCCCCCAAGTGCCTCAGCAGGAAGCAACATGGGCTGCGTCAGTTCCAAGCCCGTAAGCGTAGCCGTGCAGCTTTCATGGCGCCATTTTGTAGCTCTTCGCGCTGATCTTCTTGCTCGCTTTGCTGTGCTCAGGACCAGGACGTCGTCAACGGGAGCACGCAGGTGGACGCCAACGGCGAGAACAACGTCGCGGCTAATGGCAAGCCGACGGCAGCTGCCTCGAACCCCAACGGCTTCGAGGAACAGTACTCGCTGGGTAAAGTCATCGGCTCGGGCACTTTCTCGGTCGTGCGCGTTGCTATCCACAAGCCTACAGGCCAGCGCTATGCCATCAAGTGCATCAAGCGTGAGGGTCTAGTGGCTGAGGACATCGAAGCTCTGACGACTGAAGTTGCCATTCTCAAGCAGGTGAGGTGTTGCTGTGAATACGTTGAAGTTATTCGTCACCAGAAGGACTGAGTCGCTGCTGTTTTCTGTGGTGCAGATGAATCACCCCAATATCATGATTCTGCACGACTTCTTCGTCGAGGAGAAGTTCTACTACTTGGTAACGGAGTATATGGAGGGCGGTGAGCTGTTCGACCGTATTGTCGAGAAGGTTGGTGCATTGAGTCGGCTGTTACGGCAATCTGGGATATTTTTATTGACAGAGAATCTACGGTTTGTTTCTACCTAGTCATACTACAACGAGAGAGAAGCCCGCGACCTGGTGAAGCTGCTTCTCGAGGCCATCAAGTACTGCCATGACGCCAACATCGTTCACCGCGACCTGAAGCCGGAGAACCTACTCCTGACCAGCAAAGACGATGATGCCTCTATTAAGCTGGCTGACTTTGGTTTTGCGAAGAGGATCGAGTTCGACAGCGAGGGCCTGGTGACAGCCTGCGGTACACCCGGCTACGTCGCACCGGAGATCCTTGAGGGCAAGCCCTACGGCAAGACTGTGGATATCTGGAGCATCGGTGTCATTACATACATCCTGCTGTGTGGGTACCCACCGTTCCATGATGACAACCACAACGCGCTGTTCAAGAAGATCAAGAAGGGGAAGTTCCAGTTCGACTCACCCTACTGGGACCACGTTTCTGACGACGCCAAAGACCTCATCTCGCAGATGCTCGTCGTGGACCCGGAGAAGCGGTGCGTTTGCCATTCTGGTCGTCTTGTAGAATTCCGCGTGATTTTAACTGAGAACGCTCGTGACTTTTGCTCTGCAGTGCGACGGTGGACCAGCTGCTGGCCCACCGCTGGGTCACGGGCACGGAGGTGGCCACAGTGCAGCTCACGAGCGCGCTGGAGGAGCTGCGCCGCTTCAATGCGCGCCGCAAGTTCAAGGCCGCCGTCAGCACCGTGTCCGCTACCGTGGGCTTCAGCAAGAAGTACAGCAAGTCGTACAGCCAGCCGCAGTCGAGCCTGGACGAGGCGGCCGACCAGGAGCTCGACAACGTGCCCGAGACCTCGCCCGAGACCGTGGACCTGGAGCTGGACGGCCACAAGGCTGACTAGTCCCAATAGACGCCCAAACTTCGGCGCGACTGAAGTTGAAGTCGTCGCCTATCTATATTCAACAACAATTTTTATCCAATAAAAGCACGGTTCCTCTTGAAGCATAAACTGCGGCCAGAAGCTAAGAGACACAGCGGTGGAAGAGCGGAAGAGTGCGACGGCCCATGTACGCGGCGACGGACGGGGACCTGGCGCACAGGCGCAAGATCGTGCGCCACTTCGCGCCGCACCTGAGCAACGAGGCGCTGACGACGCAGGAGCGCCGCTACTTCGCGTTGGGACTGGCGCGCGTGCTGATCGTGTTCGTGGCGCCGTCCTGCATCGTCTTCTGCACGCGCGACTGGTTCGTGGACACGATCGTGTTTCTGGTGGTGGCGCTGGTGTGTCTGGTGGAGCTGGCGCTGGCGCTGGTACGAGGCGGCGCTGCTTCGGATGGGGGTGGGGCGGTTGGGGCAGCGCTGACGACGTTGTGTGTGTGGCGCTGCTGTTGCGCAGTACCGATACTATGTCTTGTGGCCTGAGGGGCTACAGATGCGCTGGGTCTACTGGAGCGAGGTTAGTGAACGCAAAACGCAATGCTTTCGGGGAGGTATGCAGCACTAATGAATGGAGGGTGCACATGCCTGGGGCTAGATTGTCCAGGCGGAAGATCAGTACAAGCTCAAGATCCTGGGCTATTACATCCGCAAGATTGAGAAGTTTATCGGTCGTTTCCCGTCGTCCCTGAGCGCAGACAAGATCAAGGTTCACTATCGCAAGCGTACTTGGCCACTGCTGCTGCTTTTTATGGTTGCGTACATCGCGTGCCTAGTGCTGCTTGTGCAAACTAAGCGCGAGAAGGCCGTGATGCGCACCTGGGCGTTTTACTTGCTGTCCATCGGCAGCGGTCTCGTTGTGCTGCGCTACGCGAAGCTGCACCTCGTCGAATTGCCTCAAGTGTTAGCGTTGCGCGATCATCCTGAGGTGGAGTGTGCATCTCTTACTGTTATTGAGGAGCCCACTACTAACCATACTACCTGTGCTCGCTAGTTTGCAACGGACGGACTCGCGAACGCGGCTGAGTCGATTCCGTTCGCACGCACAGTGACATCATACACTGCAGGTGAAAGCTGGCGCGTTGTCGAGGTCAATGTGCAAAAGAGCGTTGTCGAGATTTGAAGCACATGCTGCGCGGAATCAAAAGCGCTCGAAGAGGGAGGGGGGGTATCGACACGCACGAAACCTACCAAGACAGAAAGAGAAAATCATAAAGGACATTATGATGTAAGGTCTTGGCAGTGCTGTACAGTATTTGATCGATACACACGCTCACACAGCAGCGCGACTTCAAGATCGAAAGTGGTGTGTGCCACATATGGCGCCAATTCGTCAAGCAATTCGTATCAGCCAATGCCGCCGCCGGCAGGAGGAGAGCGCCGGCAGTTGCCGTACGAGGCGCTGGACCCGGAGTGGGAGGCGCGCGAGTTCCACGAGTTCCTCGCTGTCGCGGGCGGCGCTCGGCAGCATGCTCCGTATGGCGCGTACCTGTTCGGGCGGCTCATGCAGTCGGATCTGCGCCAAAGCTGCCGTCCCGCGCTGCCCCCGGACGTCGAGAAGCTCGACGGCTCCACCATCCAGGGCATGTGCATTCTGCAGGTGAGGTGGCGCATCAAACGCTCGAAGAGGCCGCTGCGTGGCTGCAACCCACTGACTGCTGAGTGGTTGAGCAGGTGGTGGACGTGGCCAACATCGGCGCCAACTACGAGCATCGGACCGAGTTTTCGGCGGCAGGACCCGCTCGCACGCTCAAGCTCGGGCTCACAGACGGCCACCAGCTCGTCTTTGGGTTTGAGTTCACGCCGTTGCCGCAGTTCAGCGTCAACATCGCGCGTGGCTCCAAGATCGTAGTGGAGAACGTGCCTGTGAGGCACGGATTGCTATTGCTGGCACCCGATAATTGCCAGCTACTGGAGACCCCTGCGGCTGACCACTCTGCGCGCGGAAACGAAGATACACAGCAAATGGCGGAATCAAATGGCGTCAATGCTGGTGCGTACGCTGCAGCACTGGTGACTTCGCAGTTCAATTCATCAGAACAGCAGCAGACTGCCCCCGAAATGCCGCTGGGACGACCACAAAGCGATCTGACAGCGACCAGACCTCAAACGCCAACCACAGTTTCAGGCAGTACCACTCAGGCGAACTTAGTAAGGAGTACGAACCCGTCGATATCATCGAACCTGGAACCTGCACACCTCACAAGTGCAACCAGTACTGTGGGCAGCGCAACTACATGGAATCCCTCCAGAAGCAGCGCCATTCCATCTGTCTTCGTAGATGTACTCTCATCAGACGAAGATATGGACAGTGACACCACCGACCCAATGGTGGAACATCTATTTTACAGCCCGAAGACGCCTCGGTTCCCTGAAGCTAGTAGTGCTATCAACACACCAGCCACGTCTGGTCCAGCAATCTCCAGAAAGCGACCTCGTTCGCCATCAGTGGATCAGCATGCACGAGACACACAAACACGATACAGCGAAGCAGCAGTGCGCACTGTAAATACTGCTACCACGGGTGGGCATCCTACCAAGTCGTCAACATCAGCTACGACTACAATATCTCCGCCGATGGACCCAACCCGCCCGTTTCAGTACTTCACAGCACGACTCCCAACGCTTTCCGCGTTGCCACTTCCGACAGCAGCTATCAGATTTCATATACGCGCGTGCATTAAGTCTGTGGTAGGATTTCAATTCAACACGGGACGATACCAACTTCGAGTATCTGTTGAAGATTGTACTGCCACTAAGGAGGCGGACGTGGCCGAGGACTTTGTAACAAGACTGATGGGGGTGCCATGCTCGGAGTTCCTGCAAACAATGCAAACAAAGGTGCAAGTCGCACATGGTTGGGCGGCGACCATGCAGTTTGCGCTAATGAACCTGGAAGGAGTGATGACGTTCGAGAGAATCACAGCTAGTTCACCTCCTGGGGCAGCACCGCTGTTGCTGATTGACTGCCGTGACTTTCGGTCGCCCGATACTCGGGAGCTGCTGCAGCGAGTGAAAGCTTCATTATTAAGTGCGCCCCGATAGGACTGCTTCAAGAACATACTGATTAAGCGCTAACAAGTAATGCCAAAATGGAATCTATTTGTTATGTACTGAGCATCGCTTTGCGGATTAGCAAGTCTGTGGAAAGTGTGAATTCGCATGCCAGTTGGAATAGTCTGTCCGAGGCTGCAGTTTTCTCTATCGAAAGATTACGCGGAATACCAACCAGCACGTCGTTCTTTGGCGTAGCCGTAGGTGGATGCATGACGAACATGAAGGTATCGTACTCAGCTTCCTCCGCGCGCATGTTGCGGTCACTTTCGAGAAGGGTCTTGCAACGCCGGCGTCGGCGGTTAATATCCGTGTGCGCCACAGCAGCACTACTAGAGTGGCCAAAGTCGGCGGCCTTCGCCAGCACTTCGTACTCGGTGCGTGAGAGCACCACAGCCAGCGTAGCGGAGCGAGGATAGGCCAATTCACTCAACTTGATCTTACCGACGCAGCATGGTGCCAGCACGTACGCGGCCCTTTCTGCTAGGCATTTCTGCATGACCATATCTGTCGCCTCGCCGCATGCGTGCAGCGCAATGCCCACATCAAAAGGCTTGCTGTAGTCATCAATAAATCCGCAAAAGATCTCCACGTTGGTTAGCTGCGCTGCTGCAATCCGCTCCTTCGCTAAAAAATTAATAGTGATGATCAGTGGAAGCGCAGGCTAGATAGATTTTCATATGGCTTTGAAAACACCAAAGCTCCCAGAAAACTTACCGATGGCGAGCGAAGGTTCCTTCTTGTCGAGCAGAACAAATGTACACTGGGGGAACAGACATGCCAGCGGCAACGCTACATATCCGGACCCGGCGCAGAACTCGACCACGACATCGCCCGGTCTGCGCAGTTCGGCCGTCAGTCTCGATCCAGCTATCCAACAACTTCGAATGCAACTAACCTGAGTATACGCTGCAAGAAGATCGCCAAGTTATCCACTTGCTGGCGCTTGTTCCTCGCACGCTCTGCTGGCAGTTTGCCGTCTCGCGGGTGGATTCCGTCGGGCAGATGCGTCCAGGGGATGCCCTTCGGCCGCTCCGCTACCTGGACGTCAGCTTCCGCCTCATGCAGACACCTCAGCGGGTTGCAGCGGTACGTGGCCTTGCTGCGCCCGAACGCTGTGCCCTCCACGCGCTCCAGTAGCTCCTCGAACCAGATCTGCGAGTTCTTGGGGGCCTGTAACCCCTTCTTGCGCAGTTTGCGGAGACTTCGCTGGTTCTGGGACGACGCGGCGGACTCGGCGGTGGCGACCGGAGCAGCTGCGGCAGCCGAGGCGTCTGCGGTGCCGTCCTCGTGCTGCGCTGCGCCCCACTCGGCGTCGTCCCACGTGCCCCACGTCAACGTCGACAGCACGCCGTTCATGCTGCAGCAGTTGCTGGTCACGAGCAGGCGTGACTCCAATTGACCAATGACCCCATCGTACAGCATATGTACATGCGAGTTCGGAGGTGAACTCTGTGCTTGGGCTTCGACACTTCCGCAACCTGGGCTTCCTGTATACCGCTGCGGTCGCACAGTAACCCTTGCAGTCGTCGGTTCTGCATATCTCACCATGCAGGATTGTGGACTGTAGCTTGGACTTCTCACCGTTGGCTGCCATGTACGAACGACCTTGACCAACCGGAGGACTGTACAGTGCCAAACATCACATTCGAGCTCTGCTAACCTGGTGAGTAATGCTGGATCAAGATCCCACTGCCTGTACTCAGCACCAGCACGCTCATCTCCTCGGTGCTTGGCATCAACGACAAAGCAAGCAGCCCCCTAAATGCGTGTACATGCACCCACCGCCGAAATCAGCCAGCCTACAGTTCGTCTTGCGGGTGTAACCCCAACAGTTATGCCTCAGTCGGTGTCCGCAATAGAAATAAAGCGTTGCGTGATGAATGTGCTGGTGATTGCAGCCGTTCCGCTGTCATTGACGTGGGGCTGTCAGCGCACGCAGGCAAAAACAAGTCGAGCGAACGAGCACTGTTGCGAGCAATGCCCATTGCACCTGTGATGACGAACCGCTACACAGTTCGGTGCGGCGGCAGAACTGTAGCAGCGGGGATGACACCGCCATCGCTCGCTCGCTCGCCAGGTCGTACGGCAACGGCGTGTTCAAGCGCGGATCTGCGTGTTTGCGATCGGCCCCGCCAAAAGTGATTTATCGTTTGACTTGGATTTGTATGCCAGGCTGTGATGGATACCGCGGCTTGAAGTGGCCAAATGGGTGGTGCTAAGCCGGCATGGCCCGGCCATCGGCGAGGCCATTTTCGGCCTGCCACGTCAGCGTCATGCAGAACGTGGGGCCCATGGGCGCCCAGGACCCAGGACCCAGGACGCAGGACGCAGGACGCAGGACGCAGGACGCAGCACTGCAGTGCCGCGTTCCGAGCCCCTCAGCCGACTGTCGCTATAAATGCGGCGCCGCGTCCTACCCTGCCCAGAGCGAGCGTACCGTAGGCTCGGGAGACTGTACGCCCTCGCCGTGGCTGGACGTGTGCATATGATTGGGCCGCGTCAAGGCACGGCGCCGCTGTGATTGGCAGAAAGCGCGTCGCGCTGGATCCACCACTCACGCCCGAGGTTTTTCAGCCGAGGTTTTACGCTCCGGAGGCGAGCCGCAACGGCCGCCATGCGCCGCCACCCGGTGCGGGTGCTCTCATTCTGGAATTTGCTCTCCAAGACACACACCTCCTCCGTCCAAGATGACTCAGACCGCCGCCCCCAAGGACCGCACCTTCCTGTTCACGTCCGAGTCCGTGAACGAGGGCCACCCGGACAAGCTCTGCGACCAGATCTCGGACGCCGTGCTGGACGCCTGTGTGACGGAGGACCCCAACTCGCGCGTGGCCTGCGAGACGTGCGCCAAGACCGGCATGGTCATGATCTTCGGTGAGATCACCACCAAGGCCATCGTCAACTACGAGAAGGTCATTCGCGACACCATCAAGGAGATCGGCTACGACGACCCCGCCAAGGGCCTCGACTACAAGACGGTCAACGTGATCGTCGCCATTGAGCAGCAGTCGCCCGACATCGCCCAGTCTGTGGACTCGGTCACGGACGAGGACGTCGGCGCCGGCGACCAGGGCATCATGTTCGGCTACGCCTCGGACGAGACGCCCGAGCTCATGCCGCTGTCGCACGTGCTGGCCACCAAGCTGGGCTCGAAGCTCACGGAGGTGCGCAAGAACGGCACGCTCGACTGGATCCGCCCCGACGGCAAGACCCAGGTCACCGTTGAGTACAAGCAGGAGGAGGGACGCATGATCCCCCAGCGCGTGCACACCGTGGTTATCTCCACCCAGCACAACGACGACGTGACCAACGAGCAGATCGCCGCTGATCTGATGAAGCACGTCATCCAGACCGTCATCCCGGAGAAGTACCTGGACGACAAGACGGTGTACCACTTGAACCCCTCTGGACGTTTCGTCATTGGTGGCCCGCACGGTGACGCTGGTCTTACTGGCCGCAAGATCATTATCGACACCTACGGCGGTTGGGGCGCCCACGGTGGCGGTGCCTTCTCCGGCAAGGACACCACCAAGGTCGACCGTTCGGCTGCTTACGCCGCCCGTTGGGTCGCCAAGTCGGTGGTGGCCAAGGGCCTTGCCCACCGCCTCCTTGTGCAGCTCTCGTACGCTATTGGTGTGCCCTACCCGCTTTCCATCCACGTTGACTCGTACGGCACGGTCAAGAACGGTCTCACCGACGACGACCTGGTGGAGGTCATCAAGAAGAACTTCGACCTGCGCCCGGGTATGATCCAGAAGACCCTTCAGCTGAAGCGTCCGGTGATGCAGAAGACTGCTGCTTACGGACACTTCGGCCGCGAGGACTCGGACTTCACGTGGGAAACGGTGAAGGAGCTCGAGCTGTAAGGTGCTGGGAGCCAGATGATGTGTATATTGTCTTCTGCTTAATATTTGCCCAGCACTGAGCCGCTTCGAGAAGAACACTCCGCCGTCAGCTTTCCAGTGATGGAGAGTGGAGTAGAATCGGCGCTCTTGTGTCCGTTAAATGTGTGATTCGTGTAGAAGTTTGCACTTTTGACCCCTGCTGTCAACCGTCCATTCTTCTTGCGAATTCATGCAGTGGTCACATGTAGTTTGCCCATTCTACTGTCTCACAAGTTTCGTCAGTAGCCTAGGAAATGGTTAACGATGAAATGGAATAGGTTAGCGCTAAACGGCTTTGTTCTGTTATTTCGGTATGCATGTTGCTGAGCTGAAGTGCTCATAGAGCGCATGCAGAATTCTTGCTGCCGTAAGGCTTCTACGAGGGCTTTAAAAGGTTCGGATGTACTACCATTAGTACATGTAGTAGTAGGATCGCACTTGCAGCTGATGGCAAGGCATGGAGGTACGGTGTATCGCACTTGTTCTCTTTTACTACTACTATTACTAGTAGTAGTAGTAGTATCTGAGTGAAGCTTGTGATGGCGCCGATAGTGATTAGCGAGCTTGTCAGTACCATGGTCACGTAGTGCAGCACATATTTGATGCGTGCGCCTGGATAGTCTTGGCTTGTGAGGGAGGCGCTGTTGGGCGGCTTGCTCTTCTCGTCGACGCTGCATCCAACATCACGGGTCAGCTACCTGCTAGAAGCTCCTGAACCGAGTTAAAGTTTACCTGTCGGTCGATCTGATCACGTTCCTGTCGAGCGACAAAAGCGGCTTCATCTTCGATTGAAATTCGTTTAACCACTGCTTTGTGCTGAGGCGCTGCCGCAGTCACAGGTATTTGGGGTTTGTACAGCCTTTCAAACACTCCTGTTGTTTCCTCAGTGGCAGCTCGACGGGGCATACGAGGCGATACTTTAGTCAAGTCTGCTCTAGCCGCAGCACAGGAAGGCCTGCAGAACTTCGGCTTTGATTTTACCGTCTTGGCTGAGTTTACAGAGCGTCGAGGTCGAGCCACTAGCTGTTGTCGAAATATGCTTTCCTCCGCATCTAGTTTCTGCTGCTCTGCAATCGCTTGAAGCACTAGTTTCTTCCATCGTAGCTCCCTAGCAACTTGATAGTTGCGAATAGTTGCTGCTTCAACTCGGTGTTGAGGGAGTGGCTTCGACAGCGCGAGATAATATTCCTCCTTCTCGACGCGCTCATTTTCTTGGAGCTTTGCCTTCACCTCGCCTGCATAAGACCCAGGTTAACTCTGACGCACTTTGCATTCTCCCAGTCGAGTAGAATGGCTACCCACGTTTGGCATTATTGCGCTTTTCCCATTGCAGCAATCTATCGACTGTGGCCGAGATTTGTCCCGGCGTCAACGCTGTTCTGTTTGGAGGTCGTCTACTCGGGAAACATGTCATGTATCGTCCACAGCAGCTTCTGGATTCAGTCGTGCCTCTAGCGCATCCAGAGACTCGCAGCTTGCTCATTTTCTTTAGTGCCTTCAGCTGCTCAGCTATTGTACGAACAATGAGCAATCATCTTGCTAGCGAAACTCCCAGTATTGCAGGCGAAGACACAACTAAGACACCGCAAATACTGCAGCTTGTTACCGTTTCGTTACGACATCTCGATCCCATGGGCACATGTGCTGCGAGCTCGACCCAGTTTTCCCCACTGATGAAGGCAACCGCGACCAGCATGACGCACACACGGCATGATCACATGGATCCATGTGTACGGTGGCCTGATCGCTATAACAAAGCTGGCACAAGTCCGAGTCTTCGTCTCCTATCATTTCCAAAGCACTAGCCTTACGGGAATAACCATGATCAGAAATCATTGGTCGCGGTGACTTGCGTGCACTCTGCAGTGTTTCGGAATTGCGAGGGGCCTTATTTTGCTTGGCTTCGTTGACCACTGCGGGCGGCAAACTCACAGTTCTCACAATACTTTGACGCCGAGCCTTAAGCCGTGATTTCTGATCTGTATCGAACTTTTGCGAGCTTGATCGGCCCCGCTTGCCGCCTGGAAGCCCTAACTCGCTTTTACTGTTGGTATGGCCCACCCCCGTCGAGTTCTTTGATACAATGGCATCAACGTTTGATTGAAGCTCATTTGCGTTGGCCAGAATAATGCTCTCTCGCCTTTTGCTCGAGCGCTTGTGAGTTGCTTTGAATGCTGATCTTGAACGGGGCCGGGGTTCATCTTGAGCAGCTTGACCTCCACCCACTCGGGTAAATGCGGAGCCCCAACTGCTCCATATCTCTGTTCGCTTGCTATCCACTGCAGCTCGAAATACTGGGTCTTCTTCCCTAAAAGGCCGCGGTGATGCATTCGTAGCTTCCGCTGAGAAGAAACCCTTATCAATTATACAGCTTGAGCTGATATCGACTCCTAATGTTGCCATGAAAACCGAAGTCATTTGTTTTGCTTCTTCGCCTGTGACTGGTGTACTGCGAGGCGCAGATTGCTGCGCAGATAGCGTGCGGTTGTGTGTAGATTTACCTCTTCTGACTGCTTCCTCGCTGCCAGGAAACATATGCAGAACGGGATTCACATCATGAGCCTTCACGTATTCCAGATACCGCTGCTCATACGCCCGCGGCGGGATCTGCGCGCCAGTTACCGTGTCGGTATATTCAAACAAGTCATCGTCGTTGCGAGAATGCTTGGCTTTTGTATGCACTTTGCGCTGCGACTCTGCCTCGCTCCACTCCTGGTTCATCCGCTTGAGGAAGTCGGACAGCTCTGACACCGTCTTTTTGCGGTACTCCGAGTCCGCCGAGAACTTGGGAGGATGCTTCGTCGTCGGCCCCAAGCGGTACCCAGTGCCCGCGTGCACGTGGTTCGCGATCTCCAGTCCTTCTTCACTCCACTGGTCCACCATCGTATACCTACGCACCATTTGCCTGAACTCCTCCTTCCGTGCGGCATCCGCTGCCAGATTGTCCCGTGGCGATGGCAAAGCGTCTCCCCCGTCCTTCTCCTCTGCGTCTGCCGCCGCTTGGCCCCTCCGACCTGCGTTTCCCTCCGAATCTGACGTCGCCGAGCTGGCCGCAGCCACGCAGCTCCTCAGCCCCTCCAGGAACTCGTCTCGATGGTCCGCGCGCGCGAACGGCCCTAGCCACACACCACACAGCAGCGTCAGCTCCAAGCAGCGAGCGCGTCCGCCCCCCCCCCCGCGGCCCCGCACCTGGCATGAACGTGAGCTCGAGCCTGTTGCCGCTCGAGAGCTCGATCTCCACGCCCCGCACCGTGTTCTGCACGGTGGTGGGCCGCACGGCGGCCACGTGCCTGGCGGCCACGAAGAGCGCGGCCGCCGACTTGTCCCCGAGCGGCGCCACGTCGCGCAGCTGCTGCTTGCGCCGCCGCAGCGCATCCGAGTCCGACTGCGCCGCCTGCAGCCACACGACGCCGCCGCCCCCCAGCGCCGCCACGCACAGCGCGCCCAGGCCGCCGGCGATGCCCACGCCGTCGAACTTGGCGGCCACGTGCTGGAACATGCGGCGCCGCTGCTGCGCCTGGAAGCGCGCGAGCAGCTGCTGCGGCATGCAGAAGCGGCTCAGCGCACCCATGTCCAAACGCTGGGCGGCGCGCGGCGCGCCCGAGTCGAACATCTCGGAGAACGACCCGAAGCCGTACGTCTCCTCCTCCTCCTCCTCCATGATGCGCGCGGTTTCGTTTTGAATCCCGTTTGGAAGGGACAAATGGGAGCGTCTAGTTTTTGGTGGGGATAAAATTGGGACTTGCGCTAGATGCCCCCTTTTGGGACTGAACCGTCGATTCGACTATTATATTTGGCGGGTTCGATGCCGTCGAACCCGTCAAATACATGTAGGTAATCCACCAGGATAAGTGTGTGTGTTCCTCTATAGAGGTCTATAGATGAACCAATGCTACAGTAGCACCTGGAAACAAAACTCTCACCGTAATATGAATGCAAAGCTGACTTCGGGAATGATTTCCTAGAACTCCACAACGATGCATTCGGGGCTGCGGGGCTGCGCCTTAGCCAAGCGCACGACTCTCGTCATCCCCTGCCCCGGGACAAAACAACCCCAAACGACAGTTCTTCGAACTGCGAACACCTCGTCCCAAGGCTCTCGTTTCCTACATCCGCATGAGCTCCGTCGCAGGCGGTCCAAAGTCATCATCGCGGTCGGCGAGATCCTTCAGAGTCCAAAGAAGATCCACGACAGCGACAGCAGCGGTGATCGCTACTAAGTATAATACAAGAGTGGTCGCTACGACAGCCGTAGAAGCGCCAGTCGGATCGGCGACCATGACTTCTCTTCCTCCTCATCTCCTCGCCAGCATCGATCGCATCAACGCTGCTCTGGACGTTGCAGTGGCACAGCCTCCACCGGCGACTGGCACATTGTGTGTGTGCCAGACAACTGAAGATGAATGGAACGCGTTTGTTTACAGCGACGGACAAATCGTCCGACCCAATCTTCTTGAATGGTTTGCTGACTGTGGTGAAATCCACATCATCGAGTTTGCAAGCACGCCACATGCGAAGTATATTGTGGAACTAAATGATCAATTTCGTGAACGGCATATCAAGAACTGGCTCATCGGCTACCTCGGTGCCACGAATTCTCAGGGCCGACGATGGTCCCCTGACCTCAGCTATGGACCACACGAAACAACATCGGGCTCCGTGCTTCCTCCAGGCGTTCCCATATTTGACGACTTTCGGACAATCGAAATTGAGGTTGGAGTCTCTCAGCCGTGGGGCATGGCACAAGGACAACTCGACCACAAGGCGATATCGATATGGGCTGTGATGCCAGGAGTTGAGTACGTGCTGTGTGTGCAGTTCGATCCCGACCTCGCGAATGCCGAATACAAGCTGTACGATGCTTGAGTAAATCATCTTGTGCAACTGGCTCCACTTCCGATTGTCGCTCCAAGAACCGAGATCCACTTGGACGGACGTCGAATCCTAGGTATTCCGCAAGGGATGGCGCTCCCGATAGGTTTCCCGAGAATTCTCTCTGTAGATTTGTACTCGCCATTGGATTCTAATTTGGAACGGGCAATGCGTTAATCAGAACCCTGCGATTCTTGTTTATGCAGTATACACTCGGCCATACGTCCGTTTTGTCCGATTGTATAATTGCTCTCAACTTAAAAATCCGGTTACAGTTTCTAGCTCAACAACGATGTATTATCAACTTTATCTTACGTTTATGCTTGTAATTCACACGTCGGACGGCTACCCGACTCGAGGAAAATGGACCATGTAGCGCGATTTGGGATCCGTTGTGTACTTACGTGCGTTCTTTTGCATCTCGTCGCGGTGGTGACCATCCAGACGCTGCATGACTTCGTAAGCAGCTTCACGGTCGGCCAGTAGCTGTTCGTCCGTCTGCAGGCCAATCTGCGCTACCATCCAAGCAGTATCCAGGGCACCCAAGAACCCGTGGCAGATTCCGAGACTCTCGTGCCACAGCGGCTCAAGAAGCGAATCACCAATGAGGCCCACGTAGAGTTTCTTGCCGTGTGATGAGAGGATGCTCGCAGCCTTCTCAGCGCGAGTGAGAGTACTGAAGTCGAACAAACTCACACGGGTGAAGTCTGTCTTTCTCGGGATGCCAGCGAACTCGACGATGCACGCGGCAAGCTCGTGCAGGGCAAGCTTGTTAACATTTTCGTCCATGACCAAATCTGATGAGCGCGGATGGTTCTGACCCACCACCCGGCGATCCAGCAAGTTCTGGCGCTTCGGTGTCATTACTAGGTAGTGCATTTCTCCACGATAGTATACGACGTTCTCCATATCGAAGCCGATATCGCGCAACTTGTCGAGCATTGGATGCTTGCGTCGGGTAGTCCATGAAAACTCCTTGGCCTTCGTTTCGTCGGAAGTTCCCAGGTTTGGAAAGTAGCACACAATGCCCAATGCCTCATCATTGCTGTAGACAAATCGGTTGATTCCTGCAGGTTCGGCTAGTTTATCGTTCGTGCCTGATGCACCAAGTACCGCGGTGAATTCCATTACTGGGATCTGAGGAATTGTCGCCACCGAGTAAAAGATGTTACCGCCGTTCTCCTCAAGAGCTGGGGGTACAATGGACTCGAAATCTGTCGATGAGTATACCTTCACACCTATCAACAGCGCCACCTTGAGCAAGATGACCTGGAGCTGACGCGTGCTCACGTGAAAGTAGGTGCTGGTCTTGCAAAACTGCGGATAGAAAACTTTCGCACCCAGTGCAATCATATCCTGCACAACCCATGGCCATAAGTGAAGTCTGCTCTCACGGCTGAAGACTGCACGCTTCTCCACCACCACAACTTGGCCGCCTAGTAACGCCGTCTCCACAGCAGCTCGCAAACCTACAGGACCTGCACCGACGATACAGACATTCTTCCTGGCAGCGGGTTTGCGCTTGTAGACATCCACATTAAGTCGTGCATCCAGTAACTTGAAAAGTTGCTTATGACGGAAACTCAGTTTGCCGTACACAGCCGCCTTGATATGATAATAAATGTGCCAAGGCTCGTCTACTATCATACCATTGAGACCACAGTCGGTCACCAAATTGTTGAAGGCCCTCAGGGTGTCTTCCAGGTCGAATGCCGCATCAAACGCTTTGTAAGAGTCTGACACTGTCGCCACACCCTTGGTTGGGAAATTATCGGCGATAGCTGGAGGAATTGACGGAAGCGGTAAAAGCTCCGGTGGTGCATCTACCGAAGGAGGCACCGAATCTCGGAAATCTTTGTCATGCTCACTCGAGTCATTGGACCACTGAGTACTCGAAGCGCGGCGGAATCTTCGTCTAACTTTACCGTTCTTCTTGTTCATGTCGTCGCGAGTAATCTCTTCAATCGCGGATAAATGCGACAGAATTCGCGTCATTGATTCCTCAGTAAACTCCGCTCTTTGGCAAGTCCTCAGAGTCTGCTCTAGCGTAGCTAATAGTGCTAGCCGAACTGAAGATTTGCCAGCGACAAAAGGCTCTTGTTTTGACTTGCTCTGGAATGACGTCGGTGGCTTCAAACGCCTTGACTTGAAAAAATCGCTAGTTTCATCATCGGAAGATTGGCCACGGCTGAGAAACTGTGCCAGCTTGGTGCCCATGCGATCGAAGTGACTAGCCAATGTTTGCGGTGGTTCTTTGACGTCCGATACTGACACAGTGCTGGCAGTCAAACTGGAGGACGAAATCTGTGATTGTACGAGTGAAGCGTCCACGATGGGGGCAGCATCCACATCGGACGACACGCTGCGGTTATACGAGAAATTTTCGCCCCCAGACCGTATCAAGGAGTCCAGCAGTTTAACAGTGCCATATTTGCCGTTGGTCCTTTCACTATGTGTGGACGCTTCATCAGCAGACTGGCTGTTGCTGACGGCCTTCTTTTCTTCCTCGATCAGGAGTTTTCTCACCTTCTTCCACGCCAGCTCCTTCTCCGCTCGAGCTTTCTGCTTCCGTTCGGCTTCTTTAGCTACGATGTGGCTCAGTTGCATCGCGTCGATTTCAGTAGGATTGATCACCGGTGCACGCCCACTGCTACTGGTAGAAGAAACTGAAGCTGCGGCGTACGGAATCGATTGTCCTCTGATGAACTGGTGGTCTTCATCGCCGTAAGAACCATTTTCGCCATCAGTGGTCACTTCATCTTCATCTGCTCGGTAAACATCGTCCAGGTACTTTTCACCGGCGTCGATAGCTTGGAGATCAACGTCGCTGAGATGGCCTAGCTCGTTTAAACCACTTTGCACGTCGATGAGACCGTCACCGGTGTAGTTGTCTAGCCGATCACTTGGATCGAGCGGATCGAGCGATACTGTAGACCCACCATCCAAGGGTGCTCTGAGCTTGAACTCGTGCAAAGTGCTAGGAGCCTGTTGCTCGCTAAGTCGGCCAGAAGTCGCCATTATCCTGAGGTGCCAACTTGGATGGCCGAACGATGGATTCGCACAGACGACAGCAGAATCTGAACTGAGAGCATGCGCATCAACACAGCATTCGTCTTCAATCGGTCAGGTGTTCTCTCCCAGGCCAGTGCAACTTCGGAGCCGCGCTCGCCTGAATCTGTTTCATCCATATGACAGGGTGGCGTCCTAGCTTACCCATACCAATCTCCATCACGATTGCAGTCAGCACGCAGTGCGTGCCACGCACAATACTTGACATCGGCGCCAAAAACATCGCACACGCACCCCCAAGCAGCCGACCCCTAAGCTCTATGTCGGTTAAGACTCCAGCGTTTCCCGCTTCCTATGCTCTTATCTCCGCGCAAAACTACGCATCAGCCTCCATATGCCTCTAGCGTGTCTGCTGCAATGACCTTGCGAGCCAGCGGTTTGCAGCTGCATTGCCATCCGGCAGCACGCGTAGGAGCCCTCGCCTATTTCAATCAAGTGATGCCACCGCTTACAAAGTATTCAAGGCTTGACTAAAGCTAGTCAAACCTCTACCTGAACGGAGGCAAGGAGTTGCTGGTTGGACCTCATTGCTTCATGAAACAGAAGGCTGCGATGTCTTTGTGGAAACTCTTATGATACTTCGTGCCGGACGTAGCAACCGTGGATAGTCGTTCAGCACCAATTCAAGTAGATTTAAGTGGAGACGTTGGAAGCTATGCCGTGCCTGTACTGAGATGCAAGATGCAGGGCTTATATTGACAGGCTTAACACAATTGCGGGAACTTGACCGTGTACCGCGACTTGGGGTCGACCGTGTACTTGCGCACATTCTTCTGCAGGTCGTCGCGACGAAAGCCTGATACGTGCTGGATGACACGGTATGCCATCTCGCGGTCGGCCAGCAATTGCTCGTCGGCCTTCTTGCCGATCTGCGCCACCATCCATACGCCGTCCAGTGCACCGAGGAAGCCACGGCAGGTTCCCACGCCTTCGGGCCAGAACGGCTCAATCAATGAGTCACCGATGAGGCCAACGTAGAGCTTCTTGCCGTGTGATGTGAGGATACTTGCGGCCTTGTCGGCGCGAGTGCGCGTGCTAAAGTCGAACATGCGGATACGCGAAAACTCGGCTTTCTTTGGGATCCCCAGGAATGAAACCACGCGCTTGACGTAATCGTGTAGCATGCCCTTGCTGATGTTCTCGTCCTGCACCAAATCCTGGGGCTCCGGGTGGTTCACCTTGAGAACGTTCTGGTCCAGTAAATTCTGGCGCTTTGGGGTCATCACTAGGTAGTGCATTTCGCCGCGATAATAAACAATATTTTCCAGGTCGACGCCGATCTCGCGCATCTTCGCAAACATTTGCTGCTTGAACTGAATTGTCCACGAGAACTCCGTCACCTTCTTCTCTTCGGTCGTGCCGAGGTTGGGGAAGTAGCACACGATACCGAGCGCCTCCTTGCGGCTGAACACGAATCGATTAATGCCAGCAGGTTCGGCCAATTTGTCGTTGGTACCAGAAGCACCGAGTACCGCAGTAAACTCCATATATGGGATCTGCGGCTGCGTCGCCACGGTGTAGAACGGCTTGTTGTCGCTCACCTCAGAGTTCGGTGAAATCACCGACTCAAAAGCAGTCGACGAGTACACCGTCACACCAATAAGCAGGGCCACCTTCAGCAGAATTAGCTGAAGCTGACGCGTGCCGACATGGAAGTACGCAGTCGAGTGGCAGAACGAGGGGAAGAATACCTTCGCACCAAGAGCTGTCAGATCCTGCACCACCCATGGCCACAGATGCAGAATATTTTCACGGCTGAAGTGTTTGCGCTTCTCCAGCATCACCACCTGACCACCAAGCAACGCTGTTTCCACAGCGGCTCGAAGGCCAACAGGACCGGCACCAATAATGCACACACGCTTCTTGGCAGCGGGTTTGCGCTTGTACACATCCATGTTGAAGCGCGCATCCAGCAGCTTGAAGAGCTGTTTGTGGCGGAAGCCCAGCTTGCTGTACACAGACGCCTTGATGTGGTTGTACACACGCCACGGTTCGTCCACCTTGACACCGCTCAGACCGCATTCCGTTAGTAGGTTGTTGAAGCTGGAAAGGGTCTCGATTAGGTTTTGCGCCGCATCAAACGCCTTGAATGCATTCAGGACCCCAGGCCCAGTCTTCACCTTCGCGTTCTCCACCGTTGCAGATGCTGACAATACCGGTGCAGGCTCACGCGGGATCTCCGGTTTCGGAGGAGGCATCGGAGCTCGACGCGGCTTCTCCTGCTCATGCGACTCATGCTCGCTCTTCACCCCGTGCGTACCGGACAGCCGACGAACAACACGGTTTGGTTGGCCGCGGTGCTTCTGAACGTCGTCGCGCACGATCTGGCTGATTGATGTCAACAATGTCGAGATGCGAGCAATCGACACCTCCGACAGCTCATTCTTCTGGCACGTGTGCGAAACCTGGTCCAACATTGCTAGCAGGGGCGTCATGCGCGCGGACGTTGCACCATAGATGGCCGGAGCGGCCGGCTCAGGCAGCTTGGACGCGTGAAACGCTGCCTCCAGACTCATCTTATCGTTAGACACCTTTGAATGGAACGGCGAGGGCGGGATGATCCGACGGGCACGCGTATTGCTCTCGTCCGACCCATTCGAGGAGCCTCCGCGATGCAGGAACTGCGCGAATCGGCTGCTCATCCCCGACAGAGTGCTCGGCGTCGGCGGAGACACATCATCGTCGTTACCCAGCGTGAAGGACGTACTGGTGTCTGCTTCGAGCGACGATGCGATCGATCTAGGCGACGATGTCTCACTCGGCGGGCCGGAATCGTCCACTTCAGACGGCACGCTACCGCCGTTGCGGCTGCGGTGCCCGTCGTCCACGACACGATCCAAGTAGTCGAGCAGGTTCACTTTGCCGTAGTCGTCCACCACCGTCTCTCGGCGCACAGTGGATTCGTCTACAGACTTGATCGTCGCCTCGTTGCCTGATCCTTTGCGCTTGGCAGCCTCCCGCTCTTCCTCGAGCAGGAACTGGCGCACCTTCTGGCGCGCGATCTCCTTGTCGGCGCGCGCCCTCTGCTTGCGCTCGGCCTCCTCGGCCACGATCTGGCTGAGCTGCTGGGAGTCGACGTCGTTGGGGTCGAACATCATCATGCGCGACTTCTGCGGCACCACCTTGGTCACGAACTTGCTGCGCGGCTGGGAGGACGCCGTCGCCGAGTGCGCGGACGAGAAGGACGGACTGCCGTCGCCGCTGTGGCGCTTGTCCTTCTTCTCCTGCGCCAGGAAGGCCTGCAGGCGGCTGTTGGCGCGCGCCGAGCGGCTGCTGAGCGCGTGTAGGTCCTCGGCGTGCTGGAACTTGGGCTCGTCGTCGCTGTCGCTGACGAGCTCGTCGAGCCCGGTCTCGTCCTCGCCGGCGTCGCGCTCCTCCTCCTTGTAGACGCCGTTGAGGTACCGCTCGCCGACGTCATTGGCCAGGAAGTCCAGCAGCTTGCGGCGCCGCTGCGTGGACTGCTGGGCGGCCGCCGGGTACGTCTGGCTCAGGAACTCGCTGAGCTTGGAAGCGTCGGCGTTCGCGCCGCGGTGCACGGCCTGCGACTCCTTGACGATCTCGGCGTAGTCGACGTCGCTGAGGCGGTCGACGGCCTCGAGTCCGCTGGCGTCGATGGGCCCCTCGCCGAGCCACGTCTCGCGTCGGCTCACGGCGCCGCGGCGCGCGGGCGGCTCCGTCTCGGGCTGCGCGGCCTCACGCACCGTTGGCACGGCCGACGCCACGCTGCGCTTGCTGTTCGCGGACGAGCGCGGCGAGATGAACACGTCGCCGCCGCCGTCCGACGAGGACGACGAGTGCGCGTCCACGTCCGCCATCTCCGCTTCGTCGTGTGCTGCGCAGAATTCGCACTGACGGCCGGCCGGCCGCCGCAGCGCCAGCGCGTGGCTGTGTGCGGCGTGAAAAGCTCGAGTCGCGCGGGTGACGCGAAGGAGGGACAAAGACGGGGGGGTGACCCGGCGCTGCACCGCGTGTTTCTTTGTGTCTCGTCGCAGCTTCAGAACTCGGCTGCAAGAGCAGCTCGGGCTGGCTGGCGAGAGTTACGTGGCGGTCGGTGCTGCTTGGTTGTTGCTGCGGCGAGCAAGTTGGTGCCTCTGCGGCTCGTCCTCTGAGAGAACTGTACCGATGAAAATTTGCCGCGTCCAGCTAGCACAAGTATGGAGCCACGCGCACGCACTGCGCGCTGGTCGTTGTTCTTCGTTCAAAGCGACTAAGCGATACTCTACTCGAGTTTTGACACCCGCAGCAAGCTACAAAGAGCAAGTCGCGCCGCCGTGACAAACGTCCCTGCCCTGCAGAGCGTTCAACGTGCCGTCGCACTAAATGCAAAGCGTTGAAGCCATCCCAAGCGCAGGAACTGAGCAGCACTCGGGCGCTCAGCCATTGGATTCTGCCGGTGCTCCTGAACCGTAAGTTGAAGTGAAAGCACTCCCTCTCTGTAGGCACTGTCCGCTCTGCTTCATACGAAAACGCAATGACCGTCCGACCTCAAACCCCTTTTTGAGAGACTTTCACTCGCCGTCGCATGGACACGAGCTGCAGACGGTTGCTATGATACCGCATGCTGCAACTGCTTCTCGCTTGAGCTTGTATGGCACGCTGTATGGCCGGCCACCCATCAAGCGGCCCCGCGGTATGCCCCACCGGTCCGGCGGCCAGACCCAGTTTAGACTAAACTTTAGCACCAAATGACCTGATTTGTTGCCGCCACTGCGAGCTCTCACGTGACTTTCTGCGCGCAACTAAACTCTCCTGACGTGTGTAATCTGCCGGTGCCGCAAGTCTCGGCGGTTCAGAGCCAATCTGGCCTTGGCGATCGACGACACGCTCGGAGCAGGCTGCAATGGCAGCAGCGCCCAGTGACGTCAGCGAGCTCGGAAAGATTGAGGCATGCAGTCGAGCGAGTGGTGGATAGTGCGGGCTAGATGAACGAGCGGTCAAGTTCCGCCAGTGTTTATCCAGCCTGATTTCGCATTGGGCGGCACGCAATAAATCACCATTACTATCGGTTCGCGCAGTTAAATTGTTGGTTCGTTGCTTTCATCACTCGCAGCTTTCACTTCTTGGCCGTTGGAACTAGTGCAATTGAAATTAATTGGCATAGCATTCCATCTCAACATACCTGACACATCTCAAAAGCAATATGCTGATATCATAATTGTTTAGCAACGCTGTAAGAACAATTAAGTGTAGGTTTAGGGCTCAGTTTTGTGGTTGGGTCGTTCCTCGCACTTTTGCTTTGTATGGGGGGAAACTTACAGCGTCGTCCGCCGCCGTCCACGGTCTTGAGCGATAGTGTTCGAATTTTTTTTAGCGGGCCGGTTCCCCCACGCTCACTTGCGTCCTCTAAGGGGAGCCAATCAGAACGGCCATCGGTCCACCGCCGCGCTGCGTGGTGGACGGCCCACGATTGAACATTTCAATCCGAGCGGACAGCTCCGATCCGGGACGAGGCTCGCCATGCCGCCCCCGTCGCCCGCGCGCGACGAGCGGAAAGAGCAGCTCGCGGCCTGGCAGCAGCAGCGCCGAGCCGCGCGCGCGAGTCCCGCCAGGTCCGACGGTCGGCAGTGCCGCCGCCGCCGCAGCGCGCAGGCGTCTCCGGAGCGCATGGCGCCCACGGCCAAGAGCACGACGGACACGTACACGGAGCATTTTCTGCGGCGCCGGCGCAGCAGCAGCGCGGACTCGGGCGCTGCAGTCGAGCGGCGCAATGGACTGACGCTCGCTCTGCAGCGGGAGGACCAGCGCGCCGTCGGTGAGACGCTGGAGCTGCGCGGGAACGGCCACCAGGAGGCAGCTGTCCAGGAGGACGTCGAGGAGGACTCGGCCGTTGAGAAAGCGCCACAGAGAGCGAGTGTGGCTGCCGAGTCTGGGAAAGGGATTGCAGCTGTGGATGGTGGTGGGTTCGGAAACAGGGACCAAGGCGAGAAAGCGGCGATGACGAAGAAGCGAAGGGCCCCGAGAAGCAGGTCCGCGGTCGCGCTGGCTGTGCTTGCAGGAGCGGTGAGTGTGTCGGCGGCAGGCGGGATTGCGGTTTGTCGGATGTATCCGTCATCGCCTGCAGCGATTTCGATCCGACTCGCGGCTGGCAAAGCGGGGGAAAAACTTTACCCATTGCTGCTTGTGCTCCAGAACGAAGTGGGTCTGTACGCGAAGAAGGTGAATGAAGGCTTACGAGCTGAATGGCTGATGCTTTTAAGGAGTGACAGGCTGGAAGAGCTGGCTTGTGCTACTCAAAGACTAGTGGAACAAATACGATACTTGATCCGGACAACGTCGATTGTGGATACGCTGGCGAAGAGTACGCGCGGCCAGTTGCATCAAGTAGTTTTGAGTTTTACTGGTGTGCTGGGCATTTTGATGACACGGGTTCAAACGCATGCATTCACGCTTGGTTCGGAGCTGGTTTTAAGCGATGAACGAGTAGAGCGTGTTCGAAACGTTTTGCTTAGAGTGCGTTCATCCCTCGAGGAGACACTGGGGCAAGCAGTAAAGTTGACGAAGTCAAGTCTGAACGACGTTTTTGAGCGACTAGGCTTGGAGCCGGGTGTGAGTGATGTAAGCGTACCCACCAGTGAACTCGTTGATCCTCTGGAGTTACACCAGGCAACAATTCAAAATATCGGAAGTGGCCTAATAGTGCAAGAATCCCGAGCATTACAAGACGTGAAACGCTTCGAAAACCGACGTGTAGCCATCGCATCTGCAGTTAACTCAATCATTGCAGATACTCGGGCAATAGCGCTGGAAAGTGTGCTGGAGGTGAAAATGGCTGCAGTAGGGTTTATTGAAGATCGTATTAAGCAGTTAGCAGAGCAATGCGCTCAGTCCATTGAGCTGGAGATCCAAAAGTACGAACACACGTCGCGTGAAGTGGAAGCGGTGAATGATGTTGATTTACTGGCTGAGATGGCAGTGGAGATTCAGGCGCAGGTGGAGGCGGCTCTAGCATTGAAGCGCAAATTATTAGCTCGTGAGGAGGTTACAGACGAAGAGCTGACTGAAGTGCAGGCTTTAGGATATGAGAAGAACGAAGTCGTAATCGAAGTTGACATCAAGGAACAGTATCCTGACGGTTCCGAGTTTGTCGAAGAAGGCTTGTCTGCTCAAGTTACCGGGCCGGCGTCGTTGGAAGAGCATAGTTCCCTTGATTCCACATTAGAAAGCACCGAAGAAGAGGTACCTTTGGGTTCGAAGATGACTGAAGATGGCTTCGCGAAGAATGAGGTAAAAGAAACCCCTGTGGAGGATTTGTCTACTGGTGTATACATCAACGAGGAACAGATACATGTCGCTGCTGAGCCGGCTGAGCCAGACCTGCTTACAGTCGAATACACAGAAGTTCAGGTGTTGGAAGATGTTCGGTCGTCCACGGATGACGATCACGCCACTCAGATTGCAGCTACGCTTGTCAAGGAAGATGCTACAGCTGTTGAAATGGAGTTTGCAGAGGCAGGGGAGTTAACCAGCGGAGAGATGACACGTACTTCTATCACTGAAGTGTCGGTTGTCGTGGATGACCTTGCTCTGGATGTGAAGGAGACGCACGTGGATGTGCTTAAGTTTTCGGACGCCAACAACCTGTCTCAAGTGGATTCTTCCGCACAAGACATGGTTTTTGAGCAGAAAGAGCAAATAGAAGTCCGCGTCAGTGTTCCGATTGATGGCACCGGAACGGACACGGAACAATTGGTGGAATTCAGAAGTACTACTACTGAGAGCACTGAGCGATCTGGAATGGAGCAGGTTCAGTCTGACGTGAGCACCCGTATTGATTCTGTATCTGCTAGCGCTGTACTTAATGATGAGTACGTGAAGAAGTCAAAGGAGGTGAAGGCGGTTACTAGTGCACTATCACGAGTTGACACAAAGGATTCGCGCATGTACCATGAAGGACTGACGGCAAGTGACAGCGATATAGCTGTGCATTCAGAAGAGCAGGCTTTTGGAGCTGTGCATGATGTGGAAATGACTGTCGAAGAAGTTGACTTAGTTGTTGCAAAGTTAGAACCCTCAACCACAGAATCTACAAGTGATGAATTTGTGGAAGTGTTGGAAGTGAAGAATGGAACTGTTCCACGGAAAGAAACTGTGGACATCGAAATAGTTGCAATGACGAGCGATTCAGAGACGTTGGAAACAGACAGCGTCGTTGTGGCAAATGAATTTCAAGAGCTGGAACAACTAGAACAGGTGTTACTGCAGGAGGAAGGTGAACGCGTTCGAGTCGAAAAAGAACTACGCGTAATAGCAGAGAAAGAAGAGATATGGCAACAGAGTGAGCAACATGCTGTTGAAAATGGTGGGGGGTCAAGAACTGCAACGAAAAGTGCCGATTCTGATCAGGAGAGCGTTGGGCAGCAGTCGGGTATCGAGACTCCAGCAGCTGAGCTATCGATGCCCACCTTGATGCAGATCAGTTTATTCTCTATCGTATTCCTTGCGCTCGCACTACTTGCAGGATATTTGCTAGCTCATTATCGCAAGCGTGGTCTGTTAGCCCCTGCACCACGCCGGCGTCGACGATGGCAACGACTGGATACATCTGACGCCGAAGTGGTGATGCTGCTGCCGGACGACAGCTCAGACGAAGAAGTGGAAGCAGACACTACTATCATGAAGTCAAGCTTGGAAGTGATGGAATTGATGAGTGTCAACACGAGAGCAATGGTGTCCTCTGGAGGCGAGGATGCCGATGGAGAAGAGGAAACCTGCGACGGCCACGAGGAGGGTGGTAAAGAGAAATTTCACGCCAAAGAGATCACGGAGGATGGCGGAGTCGCTGTGCCCGACTCGGAGTCCACGAAGTCCAAAACTGTTATTGTCGAGCATTTTCAGACCACCACCGATGCGGAAGATCGTCCTGTCACGTCAAGCTCGGAAGCAGCAGCCGTAGAAGCTGCGTACTCGTCGGGTGTTGGTGCCACTACAGCCACACCACCAGGTGGATCACCAGCAGAGACACCTGATACATCCCAACGCGCTCGGCGACGCCGACGACGCGAATCCCGCACGTAGATAAATTTAAGTAGAGAGCTAGCGTAGCAAAACGCACGTACAAAAGAAGACAACGCAAACAGGAGATCGTAGCGAAAACTCCACCCTCGCTTTTGGAAGTACTTCATAAGTATGAGGTAAAGCAATCACGCGTTGATACAGCTATACAGCTTCATATTCGCTCCCCTTCTACATATATAAACGACGGAGACATCACTGAGCACGCGCCGTGCTGGATGTATGATCACGCACTGGAAACCGCGTCAATGTCTTGATACTCGTTGCACCGCGGAGAGTCCGCGTCTACTGGCCGCTTCACCACCAACTTATAGCCCGGTCGGATCTCACCGCGGTATCCTTTTGGGAAGTAGGCACGGTTGAACTCGCGCATTTCGTCGTACGTCATGCCGTAGCGCTTGGCGAGCTCCTCGGGTGTGTCGCCGGGCTCGACGACGTGGATCTGCTTGGTGAGCTTGACCTCGGCGATGTTGCGTCGACTGGCCGCTTGCTGCGCCGCCAGGAGGTCGGGCACGATGACCCGTTCGCCCGGCACGAGCTCGGCGCGCTGGCCCACGGGGTAGCGGCCGCGGTTGATCTGCAGGAAGTGCGAGTAGGGGATGCTGTAGGCCTTGCAGATGGCCTCGAAGGTGTCCTCGGGCGCGACCAGGTGGGTCTTGTACCGCGCGAAGGCGGCGGACGTGCCCGTGTACGTGGCCTCGCCGCTGGCGTTGAGCGCGCGCGCCGTTGCGTCGGCGTCCGCGGGCTCATCCCGCTCCATCTCGCCCGTGTTCACGAGGCGCACGTGCAGCAGCTGGCCGGGGCACAGCAGGCTGCGCTCGCCCGTGGGGAAGTAGCGGCGGTTGTCCTGGCGCAGGATCTCCTCCGTCGTGTTGTAGAGCGCCGCGATGCCGCGCAGCGTCTCGCCCGCGCGCACGAGGTGCATCTGGCCCCAGCCCTGGTCGATGCACTCGGGTGGCGGCGGCAGCGACACGGCGCGCGCCTCCTCCACGACGAGCTGCTGGCCGGCGTAGAGCTTCACGTGGCGCTTCCGGCGGCCCAGCAGCGGGTTGAGCGCCAGCAGCGCCGCCTCCGTGGTCTGCGTCTTGTGCGCGATGGCGGCCAGCGTGTCGCCCTCCTGCACGCAGTAGCGGAAGGGCGACGGCGTGGGCGGCGGCGGCAGGTCGCGCACGCTGCCGGCGCTGGCGCTCGAGCTCACGGTGCCGTACATCGGTCGGCGCGGATCTGCCTCGTGACTAGCAAAAAACACGGAATGGGGACCAGGTTTTTTTTTTTTTTTTGTGGACATGTATCGGAATGATAGCGCCACGGGGGCGGACGGTATAGTGGACGCAAGATACTTTATTCCGGACCGTGCCTCCACCTCACGTGGAGCAGCACGGATCGACGCTGCCCGTGAGCTCGTCCGCATCCGTGTCCTTGAAGACGGCGAAGCCCAGGCCGACGCCCAGGATCACCGCCACGAACATGAGCGTCTCGTACGTCATGATCACCAGCATCACCCAGTAGCCCAGGCACAGGTGCGCCATGTACATGGCCGCCAGCGCCAGCTTGCACCAGAACGGCAGGCGCCGCACCAGCGTGAGCTTCGGGGCGCTCGGCACGCGGCCGGCCTTGAGCGCGAACGACTCGTAGTTCGTGGTGGCGCCGTCGCTCGCGCTGCTGGCCTGCGGTGTGGCCAGCGCTAGGTAGTCCGCCTGGCTCGACACGATGCCGTGGGCCCGGAAGAGCCGCTTCTCCACGAGCTCGCGCAGCTCGCCGAAGCCCTCGAGCGACATGGCCAGCAGCACCACGCCCAGGAAGCCGAACGCGTACTTGACGCTGGACGACAGCACCCACGGCTGGAAGAGCAGCAGCAGGCACGTGGCGTCGCCGCCCATGGCCAGCTGGAAACCGTTGAACATGACGGAGCCCGTGGGGTCCGCGGCCGCGCCCGAGTAGCAGAAGTCATCAGTCGACGTCTGCGTCGCCACGTACTTGGTCGGGTTGTCGAACACGAGCTGTGCGTGCTGCTCCGAGCACGTGTAGATCTTCTGCGCGCCCTTGGAGATCCACGGCACGGCGTGCGTGAGCTGGTCGTAGCCCTTGCCGCACACGGGGCACTTGATGTCCGTAGCGTCCTTGTAGATCTCGTCCGTGGCGATGTCGGCCTCCTCGGGCGAGCCGAGGTTGGCGGCCTGGCGGCAGAACGAGGTCAGCTTCGCGGCTCAGCAAGGACTGGCCCGACGGGGATACGGCCACGCACCGGGTCGTTCTGCAGCGAGTCGATGTGGCCGGCCATCTCGCACGCGTAGACGTGCTGGTCGCCGAGGATGGAGGCGTTGATGTTGGCCTTCACGTCCATGTTGCACAGCGGGCACGTGGTCTTGCGCAGGTTCTGGTCGGCGTCCGCCGCCAGCGCCACCAACGCCAGCACCGCCAGCAGCGCCCGCGCGCGAGCTGCCATGGCGAGAGAATCGGTAGAAATGAGGCTGGCGCTGCGTCCAGAGCCGCGCCGAGCCAGATGCCGCCCAGCGCAGAGGATCAAGTGTGACGACCTTTGATGCACTCGTACCGGTACCGGTAGCCTACTACACGGTACAGTCCAAGCAACAGTCGACTGCTATTGTGACGCAGCTTCGAGCTCGACGGCTGCACCGCAAATGAACGGAAGGAGCGGCGCCATCAGCTGCGCCGGTTGCAACACGGAACGCCGCCCCTCTCTCATGCAATTATCGAATGCGCCTTGTTGATGTGGTGGTCTCAAGGCACCGAGGAAGAGGTCCAAACGCTGTATGACGACCCCCCCCCACCAATTGATGCTCCACGCCGACACCTCGGGGCTGCTGCTGGTGGGTGGCTTCGTGGCCGAGCACCGCCACCTGGTCGCACTCAGGCTCCGTCACGGGCTTCTATTCGATCCGATTCTTCAGAGCGCAGATCTTGTTCTTTGTATGGCGCACGGCGCCCGTCTCTGCGTAGCGTCAAATCTGCAGTCCAGCCGGCGGCTTCAGTCTCCAAGTCGCCTCCTACCCGCCCGATGCCTCTCCGCGCCGCCGCCGCCGCTGCGTGCGCGCTGCTGCTGGCGGCCTCGGCCCGCGCGCACATGCACCACAACCACCACCACGAGCTGCACCAGCTGCACCAGCTGCACGAGATGCACGCGCGCCGCGACCTGGCGGCCTCGGGCGGGAGCTCCACCGACTTCACGTGCCCCGTGTGCGGCATGTCCACGCTGGACAGCGGCTACGACAACGAGAACTACGTGGCCATGCAGCACGGACAGACCGTGTACACGTGCGGCATGGCGGCGCGCTCCTTCGACGCCTACGACTTCGACGTGACCGACACGGCGTACCTGGCCGCCAACATGGCCGAGTTCATCGTCAACCAGACGGACGCCTCCACGTACGCCAAGTGCGAGGACAAGTGCGCCGAGTGCGCCGACGGCATCAGCGACCCCGTGTCGGGCGACGCCGTCACCTCCGACAACTTCGTCTACGTGTGCCTGAACAACGGCCAGAAGATCTACTTCGCGTCGCAGGATAACAAGAACACGTACCTCGCCAGCGTCAACTCCAAGCCACGCTACCTGGTGAACAGCGTCATCTGCTCGGGTGTCACGTGCTCCGACGCCACCAACATCACGACCCTCAGCCCCGCGGCGCAGAGCTTCGTGGCCGACTACTCGTCTGCGAGCGCCAGCGGCACCACCGCGGCCTCAACGTCGAGCAGCACGGCCACCGAGTCAGACTCGACCTCCACCAGCTCGGGCTTCTGCACGGGCCAGGGGTCTGTTATGTTCAATGGCTTCCAGTCGTCCATCCACGGCTCGTGTGTGATGCTGCTCTTCCAGCCATGGGTGCTCAACAGCGGCGTCAAGTACGCGTTCGGCTTCATCGGCTGCTTCCTCATCGCGCTGCTGAACGAATCACTCGTGAAGGGTCGTGAAGTGGTGCGCCAGCGGCTCCTGCTGGCGCGCAAGCTCCGACCGCACGACAAGTTCCACAAGATGCAGTGCAAGCTGATGCTCGCCGTTCTGTACATGATTCAGATGACCATTGCGTACTTCGCCATGCTTGTAGTCATGACTTATGAGACGGGTCTGTTTGTGGCACTAATTTGCGGCTTTGGCGCCGGCTTCCTGCTCTTCAAGAACCTCGACCAAGACATCACGGAGGAGCGAGGATCGTGGCGTTTCACGGACCCGTCCACCGTGCGGATCCAAGTTCAGGGCATGTCGTGCATGAAGAACTGCGGAACAACGGTGGAGAACGCGCTCAAGAACACACCCGGTGTGACCGATGCCGTGGTGGAGTTTGACGAGCGTGCCGCGTATATCTCGGGCTCTGCCCAATACAGCGACCTGGTGGCCGCTATTGAAGCTGTCGGCTTCACAGCCGAGGTCAACACCCAGACCGCGCACAACAGCGTCTCCCCTCGCGCGTAAGGACATTATGTTCTAGTATTCTCCTACAATCGTGCTGCTCTTAAGAAAATAGCGCGATTCTCACGTTTCGTTGAATGAATGCTCTTGCTGTAGTGAGTGCCGCAAGGACGTTTGAGAGTATCCTGCATAACGTCCGGTCAGGTAAGTGGGTGAACAGCAAAAGATGGTTGCGAAGTAATTTAGGTCAAGTGCAGCTGGCCACTGGCTGGCGATGGAGTAATCCTTGCACATAATTTTGATTTCGATATCGTACGTCTTGGTACAGTAAATGTTCGGTCCACGTGGGATGCACTTAGGATGTTGAAGAAATTGTTGACAGGCTGCAAGTACCTCAACAATAGCGCGACAAGCATCGACCACCGCAGTGGCCGTGACAGTCACTGCTTTGTGAAGGGCTCCTGAAAAGTCTCGAGCAGTTGCCGCACCTTCTTGGCGCCAACGCCTGGGCAAAGTGACAGCTCCTCCATGGAGGCGTTCATGAGCCCCTTTACAGTCCCGAACGTTGTCAGCAGCGTGACCACATCCGTTTTGTTCACGGACCGGATAGACGTGAGCACGTCGTTGGCCTTGGGCAAGAACTCGGCTTCCACTTTCTCCTTAATGATAGTTGCCGACTTGTTCTCGTAAGCCTTAAACGTCTCCAGGTACCGCGCAGCCTCCAGCCAGCTCCACGCGAGCACGAGCGTGAAGTCGCTCAAGAGTGCGACGCGGTTGATCTCCCGCAGTGCGACCTCGTTGTCGTCCACGTCCACGAAGCACAACACGAGCTTGATCTTGTAGCGCGTGGGGTCGTCTTTCCTTACGCTCTGCACGCGCTCTTCCAGGTACGTGTTGTGCAGCAGGTGGTACCTCACGCTTAAGAACAGCACGCAGCACGAGTTCTCGCCCATGACGTAGTCCGGGATCAGGCCGTCCCGGAACTCGAGCCCCACGTTGCGCACGGCCTTGAGCATCGGGTTGCCCTTCTGCCGCCGGTTCACATACACGGTGGCGGCTGCGTCTCTCACCGGCGGCTTCTCCTGCTGCGGAGGCGGCGCCACATACGACGAGGTCTTCCTCAGCCCGGCGAAGGCCTCGCTGAACGACAGAGAGGACGGCACGGCGCCGTCTTCGCGCGGCAGGTAGCGCGGCGCCGCGTCGCCCGCGCTGTCTCCGACCGGGGGAAGCGTCCGCGAGTCTAAAAGGCTCGGGACGCTCACATCGGACGGCGCGTGCGCCGCTGAAGACGCTTCCGCACCTCCAGCAGATGCAGCAGCTCGGTCTTCCATTTGATCAACTTTTGGCGGATGCGTCGTGATTGGTCAAAAGGGGACCAGTTCAACTAGCGTCGTGATTGGCTAATCAAACCACTTGTATTTGTTTTGCACGTGGTTCACCAGGTGCCCTGTCTCAGTCGGGTAATCGCACACTGGGCAAGATGCCGGCGACGGTGGAGGAGATGCAGCGGCCCAGCGGCGCGACGCTGAGCGCGTCGTACTCGCGACTCTCGGAGCTGAACGGCGACACGCGCGTGGCGCTGGAGCGGCCGCCGTTCTCGTGGGGCAAATTCTGGTCCTTCGTGGGGCCCGGCTGGCTCATGAGCATGGCGTATCTGGATCCGGGCAACCTCGAGGCCGACCTGCAGAGCGGCGCTTACTCACGCTACGAGCTGCTGTACGTCACGTTCTGGAGCACGGTGCTGGGCGGGCTCTACCAGGTGCTGGCGGCTAGGCTCGGCTCCTGCACGGGACGCCACCTGGCTGAGCTCTGCAGGGCCGAGTACCCGCGCGTCGTCACCTACGCCGTGTGGATCATGATGGAGCTCGTGATCATCGGCTGTGACATCCAAGAGGTGCTCGGCACCGCCATCGCGCTGCAGATCCTGTTCGGGCTGCCGCTCTGGGTCGGGTGTCTGATCACCGCCTTGGATACGTTCACCTTCCTCGCCATCGACCGGCGCGGCGACAACAAGAGTAGCCGACTCCTCGAGACCTTCTTCATGGGGCTCATCGGCATCATGTGTGCGTGCTTTTTCGTCGACTTCACCGTAAGCAAGCCAAGTGGCATCGAGATCGCCAAGGGTATAGCTGTCCCGCGCATCGACAACCAGAACGAGCTGTCAGCATGCTCGGCTCCATCATCATGCCACACAACGTATATCTGCACTCAGCGCTGGTGCAGTCACGCAGTGTCCACTCTCGTTGCGGTGCCGGCGCAGGCCCCGTCAAAGAGGCCAATTTCTACTTTGGCCTGGAGGCGATCTTGGCGCTGTTTGTAAGCTTCCTCATCAACATGTTTGTGATCTCCGCGTTCGCCAGCACGTTTTACAGTCAGCAATGTGACGCCTTGGGTGCCGATGTTAACTCCGATGTTTACGATGCCGGCATCCAAACTGCTTGTATTCCATCTGCAGCCGCCTTGGTGTCAGGCAACTCCATCTACAGTGCAACCACTGGGTTTACCTGTTCCATCCAAAATGGCGCAGTGGCGGTGTCTTGCATTCAGTGCTACACAACAAAACGCATCGCGGGATACTGCCAGCAGGTTGGGCTCAAAGAAGCAGGAACCGCCGTAAGCAGTGCACTCGGACACTACGCTAAGATCATTTGGGCTGTTGGGCTAGTCGCTTCCGGTCAAGCCTCAACTATGACGGGGACGTACGCCGGCCAGTTCGTTATGGAATGGTTTCTGGATCTTCGCATCGCTGCCTGGAAGCGGGTGGCAATCACGCGCACAATGGCGCTTGGTCCTGCGTTGGTGGTAGCGCTGCTGACCGAGTACGACGGCTTCCACAGCGACATCGTGAGCGAGATGATCAATGTGATGCAGAGTGTGCAGCTTCCCTTCGCGCTGGTGCCTCTGCTCACGTTCACGACGAACAAGCGGCTCATGGGTCAACCGTTCGTCTACAACCGCTGGGTCGTGCTGGCCCTAGTGATCGGCACGCTCGCGTTGTTCGGGGTGAACTACGCGCTGGTCTTCCGTACGCTGCAGCAGAGTTTCGACCTGTCGTCCAACGGCTGGGCCGTCGTGGCCGTGGTGTCAACTTTCTACGGCGCGCTGGTGCTGTACCTCATGGCGTTCCCCTTCGTGTCGTGGTACAAGTCTCGGCGCGGGGCGCAGCAGTCAGAGGCTCGGGCCGCGTAACGTTCGTTAGATCCTTTTCGCGCCACGTCTCAGACGTTGAAGCCAGCGACGCGCGCGCCCATTGGCCAGCTTAAACGTGTAATTTCATAGCGATTGGTCGGTCCCCCTCAACTCTCTGAAATTACATATGTAGCCATCACGGGAGGCGGCCTCACTCCCAGAGTGGAAGGCGTTGAAGTCGATGGGGGAGGACTCGACGGCGGTCCACGCGGCGGCGTCCCCGCCCGCCAGCGGCCTCCTGTCGCCGCGCAACGAGTTCTTCGTGTCGCAGCGCGCCACCACGGACCTGGAGCTGAGCCGCCTGGACACGCTGTCGCTGGAGGAGCAGGAGATTCTGGCCAACATCCAGGAGCTGCAGCTGCAGCTCATGCGGCTGCGCGCCGAGGAGGACGGGGACAGCGACGACGACTCGACGGACAAGGCCGCGGGCGCGGCCGGCAGCCAGCTCATCGTCGTGTCCAACAACCTGCCGGTGCTGCTGGAGCGCCAGCCGCAGACGGGAGGCTGGAAGGCCACCAAGACCACGGGTGGCCTGGACAAGCTCATGTGCCTCACGGGCGTGCGCGCCGAGATGAACTTCCTATGGGTCGGCTGGGTGGGGCAGCACATCCCCAAGAGCGACCACGAGGCGGTGCGCCGCTTGCTGCTGCAGCACAACTGCCTGCCGGTCTTCTTGTCGTCCGAGGTGGCCTCCAGGCACACGGGCTTCTCATCGGAGGTGCTGTGGTCGCTGTTCCACTACGTGTCGGAGCCCGTGCCGTTCACGCTCAACTCCAGCGGAAACGCCAGCTTCCACTCCACCAAGAGATTCAACAAGCAAGACTGGAGGGCTTACGAGTCCGCGAACGAGAGCTTTGCTGACGCCATCGCGGAGGTTTACAACGAAGGAGACTCGGTGTGGGTGCACGACTACCACCTTATGCTGCTACCGTCGCTGCTGCGCCAGCGGATCCCGCTCTGCCGGATTGGTTGGTTTCTGCATACACCGTTCCCAGCTTCGGATGTGTATTGCCGACTACCTGTGCGCTCGCAGCTGCTAACTGGCGTGCTCCAGGCAGACCTGGTAGGGTTCCAGACCTTTGACTATGAACGCCACTTCCTTTCGACGTGCCACCGGCTGCTTGGTGTGGAGTGCTCCCACAAGGGCGTTCGTAGTTCATTTGCTGACCGTGACCATTTCACGTCGATTGGTGTGTTTCCGATTGGAATCAGTTTGGAGCCCTTTGCTCGCGCAGCGTCCAGTATGTCGACGCTGAACCGAGTGAATGAACTCCACGATAAATTTGGTGGTAAACGTATCATTCTGGGTATCGACCGCCTCGACAACATCAAAGGAATCCCCCATAAAATGCTGGCGATGGAAATGCTGCTAGACCGATTTCCAGAGTGGCAGCACAATGTCGTACTCGTGCAGATTGGTATATCCTCACGTTCAGGTGTGGTCGATAGCAAGTCCTCTGGTGCAAGCAGTTCAGGCCACAATGGTCGGAGATCTAGCGCCAGTAGCACCAGCGGGGAAAACGCCAGTATACTGCCTCGATCCTCATCATACCCGATTGTTGGACCAGGAAGCACGACGGGTAGCGAGAGTCCCATCAAAACGTTGTCGGAGTCACCGCCCGCTGCTGCCAGCCCGATAGCAGCTGGCAAGGGCAGTATCGGGTACGATGCGTTCCACCAACTCGAAATGAGCTCACGCAGTTATCACAATATCGTAACCCAAGTGAATCAAATTGTCGGGCGCATCAACGGAATTTTTGGAACTCTAGACTACGCCCCGATTCACTTTATCCAGCAGCAAGTGACCCCACACGAAGAATTGTGTGCGCTTTACGATCTGGCCGATGTGTGCCTGGTGACATCTACACGCGATGGAATGAATTTGGTTTCTCACGAATTTATCGTTTGTCAGCAGCATTTCATGCGCAATAAGGATGAGCGCAAGAAAGCTGCCCGTGCAGCCTCCAGAGGATTCAGTACCAGTAGCATCAAAAGTGATAGCACATCAGCTTCTGCCCCTACATTTGGAGGTGCAGACAATGCAGAAGCCACTGGAGAAGGTGCAGTGAGAAGTGGCGTGCTGTCACCAATTGCTTCGCCTCGACAGTCGTCGGCTTCAGTGTTAACAGACTGGGAAGGTGAAGATGGTGGACCGGGTGTTTTGATTGTGAGCGAGTTTGCTGGCTGTTCTCAGTCATTGAGTGGTGCCATCGTTATTAATCCGTGGAACACAGAAGACGTAGCTCTCAGCATTCATCAAGCTTTAAGCATGTGCCGTACTGAGCGAGAGATTCGCCAACAGAAGCTATATCGATATGTGTCGTCTAATACGGCTTCGACATGGGGAGAAGAATTTCTAAAAGAGCTTGGAGAGGCGGTGGAGAAAAATCGCAAAACGTCAACCCAGTTGCCGAAGCTTGACAAAAAAACTATCGTGCAAGCGTATCGCAGCTCACAGAACCGGGTTATCATTCTCGATTACGATCGCACCCTGACACCGCAGCACTCTCTTCTCCCTCTTGCGGCTGTAGGACCCAATTTTAAGTCGCTTCTTGATGCACTCAGTGCCGATGAGCGCAACACAGTATTTATTGTCAGTGGCCGCGAGCGTAAATTTCTTGAGACGTGGCTGAATGGTGTTCGCGTCGGCGTTGCAGCAGAGGATGGCTTTTTCTATCGAATGAATTTGAGCAATACACGTGAGCAGTGGAAGACAATGAGCAAATTCCAGTACGATGTCGCAACAGCCCGCTCAGGAGGAAGTACAACCGCAACGGTTGCTGGTGTGGGGAGTGTCAGTGGTGGCAGTATGGATGCGTCTTTCTCGAGTGATGCCCACAGCATGATGCACATGAGCATGGGTAGCGTGCCTACATATTCACACCATACCTCTGTACCAGGCTCAACAGACACTGGAGATAACACACCTGTCACGGGTGGGAGCATCGCTCAGACTGATGACTCATTTGGTGGTGATGACATGTCGTGGAAGGATTTGGTGTTGCCAACAATGCTCATGTTCACCGACAGAACACCGGGAAGTTACATTGAAGACAAGGAAAGCTCACTGGCGTGGCATTATGGAGATGCCGACCCGCATTTTGGGAGCTGGCAAGCGAAGGACTTACAGATCATTCTTGAGCGACAGCTCATTGGAACAGCGCTGGAAGTGTACCAGGGGCACATGTCAGTCAGTGTGGAGCACGAAGGATGCACGAAAACGCGGGTTCTTGAGGGCATCCTCAAGCATTTATCCCTCCCTGAGCAAATAGCCAAGAAAAGTGACCAGGAGGTTGATTTTGTCCTGTGCGTGTGCGACGACGTGACTGACGATCAAATGTTTCAGACGTTGAACGCCTTAGTAACTGAATCTAACGAGCGCCACGATGAGCGGAAGAGGAAGGAAGAAGAACAAGCTGCTAACGAACGCATTCGCCGGAATTCAATCGCCTTGGGCAAGCCTGTTCCCGCTCAGCTCCATGCTCAGCCTGTGCCGTCCGCCGCCCACGTTTCAAAAGCAAAACCCCGCATGCCCCGACCGAGAGGGGGAAGTGGGGTTACCGATGAACTGGAACCAACCATAAAGATAAAGGGCGTGAAAAAGCATCGACAGAAAGAACAACTAATCGGGGCTGCAGCGGCAGCCGTGCGAGGACATGAAGACTATTCTACCGATGAGGAGGAGGAGTTGAATGTTGGTGATTACATGGACGATGACAACAAGGTTGCGTTTAGCCGCTTGCAGAAGGTACCTGTGCGACTTGCAGAAAATGTTTCAATCTTTGCTGTCGTTGTTGGCCCAGATGTTCAGCATAGCGGAGGCCGCCATGCCTCGTCATTTGCCGTGGACACGTTAGCTGACGTGCGCAAGGTTCTCAAAGATTTTGTTGAAGAAAGTCGCAAAGGGGGAGCTGGGCCACCAGGCACTATAGCCGACGTAAGCCTGCCCCCAGCAGTAGCAGCAGCTCCAGTTGGAGGGATGCCAGAGGAAGCTCCCCACTACCGCCTTACTAGCTAATTCCATAAGTAGTTAAAAGTGAAAGCTGCACAGTTGAAAGTGCATGGGCACACAAAGCAAAAAGTTCCGGGTAGTTTTATGAATGGAACGTTGTGTTTTTTTTTTTCACGAAACGTAGGAAGACCAATTGCCGGCTACAGCAGGTCGTAAAAGAAGTCCAATCCTGCCCCGCAAAAGTAAAAAGCAGTTAGCTCATACCGCGCGGCATAATAGTCGCTGTAAGTGCGCATACCTTGTCCGAGCTCCCAGATTGCAACACCCACGCCATGTTCCTTGTACAAAGTCAAGCGGTCTTGGATGAACTGAAGACAAGGGAAGAAAACCACATGATGGCTCCCCGTGTCTTGAGCAGTGTACACGTGTTGACATTCCTTAGATATAACGCCACAGTACCGTCAGATTTTGACTACTTCGAAAGTATTCCGCAAAACACTACTTCAGCAAGTAGTTGACACATCACGTACATGTACTGCGGGATCCCATCGAATTTTGGTGACATCGTTGTCTTTCAGCGATTGGATATATGTGCTTCCCGTGATCGCATCTGCATAAACCAGGGATAACAATCGTTCAGTGTCCACATCGCTTTGACCAATGCGTACAAGTGACTTACCTCCATTGTCGTATCCGTAGAATGGAATGCCCATCAGGATCTTCTGTCTTTCCATCGGCGACAGCTTCTGCAGCGTCTTTTTCAGCCACGGGTATGGTGCGTTTGGTCCTGGCGTACCAAAGTCGTATGCGTTCATGGAAAATCGGTGCACCATTGGTGCCAACTCGGCAAAAATCTCGTGCGTCACAGGTAATTCCCCCTGCAAAACCGACGACACAACCTCGCCTAGTTAGACATCACTCCGTCAACGCTATAACGCCAACACATTATTGCTCACCTCGTTCGAGCTTCTGGACAGCACAAGAATCAGCAACTTGTCCGCTGCACGGAATGCCCGTCCCATTTGCTGCAGCATATCCACCGTCCCCGCCATCACTGGGATCTCAAACACCATGCCATCGAAGTCGTGTTCGTTGGTCAGCGCGAGCATCTTCTCAATGATCACGGGCACGTCTTCCGAGCTCAGGCGGTTGCGTTCGTATACAACGCGCGCCACCACGGCAGGTCCCTCGCCCTGCTGGTCCTGTCCCTGCGGCCCATGCTTGACATCACGCACCCACTGAGTGTCGATGTCGTGTGTGCCCGTGATGATCGGCACGTGGTTGGGGTCCTCCCGCAGCTGCAGCCACACGGGCGAGATGTACGTGAACTTGGAGCGGAATTTCTTGGCCCAGTCGTAGCCCCGATTGTTCCACGGCGTCACGTAGCCCAGCGTCTCCCCTCGGAACTGCTTCTGCACCTCGCTGCCGGCGCGCGCGTGCTCCTGCAGGATGAGTCTGGGCTTGAGCTTGGGCGTCACGAGGCCTCGCGCCCAGACGGAGGGGACGCCCCCATCGGCGCCTTCCGCCTCCGCCGCGCACTGCTGACCGTCGCATTGCACCTCCACCAGGTCGTCGCGCTTGACGAAGTCCAGCTACAGCAGTGCACAGCGATTCCGTCAAGACATCGAGCACTAGCGTTACTTCAGCGCAGAGTTCGGGGCCGTACGTTGCTGCTCACGAAGTCGAAGTCGTCGTCGTCGTCTTCCTCCACCTCGTCCTCCTCGTCGGCGTCGCTCCACGCGTAGGCGCCGCGCTCTGTCGCCAGCAGCAGCGCCAGGAAGCACGCGGCCAGCGCTAGCAGCAGCGCAGACTTCATGCTCAAGGTATCCGAATTCTGATTGGTAAAATTGATGATTTGATGGGTGAAGTAAGCACTAAGTGACTGCAGCGTCTCGATGCGCGAGTGAAGTCAAGTTGAAGAGCATTGGCAGGTTGCAGTCGCAGCCTGAGTAGCAAATTCTGCGGCGTGGCCGCGCGTTGGTGGCGCGAACACTCGCGCACGTGCGTTGTCACTACTGACCCGATACTGTCGACTGTCAATGACGTGAAAATGGTTTAGGGCCGAGTGCTGGCCACTCCAGGCACGCAATGAGGCAGTCGGCGAAATACCTCGGGGGAGACGACGTCGAGCACGCACTGAGAACAGGATACAAATATGCGTGACAATGGCTCTCCCGCATTATTCTTGCAGACAGGAATCCAGCTAATGATCGATAGGGGCAAAGACTCGTCGAAGCATGCACTGCGAGGTAGCTGGTGGTGAATGCTGTTGCCGACTCGACGCTGACCATCAAGAACCTCGAGTTCAGCTTCGTCTCTAATCTCAGCAACGCGGGGCTGATTTCCTACACCCTACAATCATGTTTAGTGCCACGTAACGTGGCACAGCCTCCACGGCACACGCATCGGTCGTCGCGCGGTGGACATGCCACAAGCTCATTCTGTGTTTTGACATCTGAGGGAAAGCAGACACATGACAGCGGAGCTGAAGAGGTCGCCTCGAGGCTGCCGACAGTGTGCTGCGCGTAGCATTCACGACGACGACTCATCTCGCAGGCTGTTTTACGTGGAGTCCAATCGCACCGATGCAGATAATTGTTCAACGAAGCAAGCTCAGAGCACTGGCTTCAGTAACGAAGAGGACGAATCTGTTCGAAAGCTAGCACTTAGCGCTATGACGCAATTCCGAAAGCGTCTCAATAGTTCAAAGCTATTAGTGGAGGGCATTAACGGAAACTCGTCTGAAAGCCGTACAAATGGAGAGTTTACGATCATGTCGAGTGGGGTGGTCCCTTGCACGGCACACGAAATCGTCAATGTGCTGTCGCCGGACAACACAGACCGTTGGAACGCTAGCATGGTCGAGATGTTTGGACACGACTTCGGGTACGGAGTGATCGTGCGCTCAGTCGCTATTCCCTGTAATGGCCAATCAAGCACGCACTTATCGACCAAGGTGGTTCACTTTAACGGATTGATTCCCCTGCTTTCCAAGAAAACAACAACGCTCTTCTTAGACTACACAGAGTTTTTAATCGACCCCAACGGTTTTCCTGAGGCATGGCGGGTGATGCAGACCCTCGAGCGCGACGCGAGGGGTGTGTTGAACGCGAGCGACGTTCTTGCGGGTTATCATCTCGAAGAGAACGGGGAGGCACAACACACCCAGCTCTATTTCTTAGCGTCGCACTCGGCCGACAAGATTCGTGAACACACGGTACAACGGCTGCAGAAGCTCAGCTCAACAGCGACTAAGACTGGTGATCTCGCCCTACGCCAACGCCTTGGCGCGCTGCCTATGGTGGAACCACCTCCTGTTTCGGAAAGATCCAGTATCACCAGGTCATTTGCATCAACATCAGCCTCCGCATCTACCTCGACGTCGTTCCCACTCCCCACGGGATCACCAAATGGAGACAGCATGAATGCTTGCGCTAGCTGCGATGACTCTCTCACAAGTGTCCTGAAGAGGAAGCATTTTTGTCGGGTTTGCGGCCAACTCGTGTGTTGCTCCTGCGTGTCAATCCACGAAGCCGAGTATCGCATCGGGCTACACCATTGCACGGCGTTATTCTCAAAGTCAACACTCAAAATCAAAATGTGAACGCTCAAATTCAAAATGGCTCCGAAATTTTATATCTTTTCCAGTATGCATTTATAAGATTAATATTGGTTGGCGCCAATAGCATGGCGGGAACTTTGTTGCGAACACTGCGCTTGTGGTTGCCAGCTTCAGTTCCAATCTGGCAGCATGTCAGACACCAAGTACAAGCAGTACCCACGGCAGGTGCGC
>BSXT01001123.1:0-39870 GCA_030267785.1 Phytophthora fragariaefolia | reverse complement strand
TTACAGCAGCGAGGACGACAGCGAGGACGGATGCGAGGACGGATGCGAGGACGAATGCGAGGACAGCAGCGCCACGGAGATGGACGACGACGACCAAGACCCAAGTATGGAAGACAACAGCGGCGAGCTGTGGCAGCCCCGGATGGCGTGCTAGCCCATGACTGCCAGTGAATTGTGGCAGCTGCGGATGAGGATGCTGCGCAGCCCAAGAGGCGCAAGCCAAAAATCGCAGTAAGCGTGCGGCTGGGAGCGACCGTGAACAGTCGCCGTTCACCCAGGTGCATTCGCCGGAGAAGCCGAAGGAGCAGCGGCAGCGGCAGTTCAAGATTTGCCCGGTGGTGCGCAAGCCACTGAGCAGAGCAGAGTGTTGCCGGTCTGGTAACGCGCTAATATATTGCTGATTGAACGCTTGAGATAGTCACAGGGTTGATTCGTCGTGAACCAAGGGGAGGCAGGTATCAGCAGCCCTGCGACAAGGTGGCGGTATCTGCAGCCCGCGCGTAGAGTGTGACAGAGGCTAAAAGAGGTAGACTCGCCCCGGTGGTATCGTAACCCACCCCGCCCGGCACCTACACACCCTGATTCTGCGATTGTTACGAGCATACCGAGAGTTGACGAAGGACAAAGACGACTGCCCACCAGTCACCGCCTTGGATGTGCAGCACCACATTGATACTGGCGTCGCTACCCCGATCATGATGAAACGACGGTGGTATCAAACGGAGGATGCTATAATTGAGGAGAACGTAGATAAGATGCTGAAGGCCGGTGTAATTGAAGAAGGCAATGGGGCCTGGGGCTTCTTTGTGGTTCTGGTAAGGAAGAAAGATGGCGAGGTGCGGTTCTGCATCGATTACCGCGCGCTCAACAAGCTCATGAAGAAGGACGTGTACCCATTGCCCCGCATTGACGAGACGTTGGAGGCTTTGGGCGGCGCCCGACTGGTCACGACATGGGATTTGAGGTGGGGCTACTGGCAGATCAGCACGGCGCCAGGAGATCGCGACAAGACGGCTTTGACTATGAAACAGGGTCTCTATAGATTTACACGCATGCCATTCGGATTAATGAACGCTCCCTCGACGTTCCAACGGATGATGAATGGCGTACTTCGGGGATTAAATAAATAAAAAATGGCTGACCGGCTTAGTGTATCTAGACGGTATCGTTGTATTCACGCGCGGTGACGTGGAAAGGCACGTGGTAGACCTGGCGACGATTCTAGAGAGACTTTCAATGGCAGGCCTTACACTTAAGTTGTAAAATTGCGTGTTCGCAACTAGATCGATGGAGTACCTGGGACACGAATTGAGTGGGGACGGTGTGCGACCCCTACAGGAGTTGGTGAGAGCTGTGCATGAATTCCCACGACCACGGAATGCAACGGAAGTGAAACGATTCGTCCATCTGGCAGGCTATTACAGGAAATTTATCGAGGCGTTTGGCTCAATAATGGCTCCGATGACGGTTCTGCTGGGAAAAAAAAGATCAGGAATGGATGTTGACAGAAGCTCAGGAATTTGCATTCGAACGAATCAAAGCAGCGCTAACGACCAAAACCTTACTCGATTACCCCGACTTTGCTCGCCCATATCGTTTGGTGACAGACGCTAGCAAGGTAGGATTAGGCGCCTGCGTGATCACCGGCAGCGGTGAGGGCAGTGGTTAGTCGGGGACGTTCGTCGGAACCCCTAACGACAGTGGCGACACGAGGCCAGATGATCGGAGACCCCAGAGAGCAGAGTAATAATGAGCAATTGGCGGAGACACCAACGCATGAGAGCCACCGCAGCAACGAGATGGTCGGAACCGACACTGCAGCGCCCGCTGGAACGAGAGTGGAACGGCCAAAAGAGACGGGCGGTACGCTACAGCCGACCAATCGGTCATTGACTAGAGCAGCTAAAAAGCGGATGGAGATGGGGGTTGCTCGAGAAAACGTGACACCATCACCAAGGTCGACGACAACGCCAACAGCAGCGGCGCCACCACCACGAAAACGAATATCCAAACGGACAAAAGAAATAGCGGGTGTGACGACTATAGAAACGGCGAACCGTACGGCGACTCAGCGTGTAATGGTAATGCCGAGCGATGAGAATTTGGATGAGGATGAACACACGGCGCCCAGAGAACAGACGTTGCAGGTGACAGATGCTGAGATACCGGAAGCACAGAGGCGTAGTAAGCAGGTACAGAAGCTGCTCCAAGCTGGTGTGTATAACGGCATGAAAGTCGAGCAGATGTATGGGTTGGTTACGATCGATACTCAGCACGGCGAACGGGTGGTGCTACCGCCAGCGCTATGGGCGGTAGTTTTCAAGGAAATGCATGGTACAGTGTGAGCGGGGCACCTTCGCCGACCCCATTCGTATGGGCGAGTGGCCCAGCTGTACTGGTAGCCAGGTTTGCTGAGAGAAGTGAATATGTGGGTACGAGGATGTCAGGAGTGTGGAAGCCGGAAGGCGCGTCCGCGCGAAGTGATACCACCGCTGCGCAGCATACGAGGCGGTGACGTGGGCGACCGATGGGCATTGGACGTGGCTGGTCCCTTTCCGGTAGCGAATGGAGGAGAGCGGTATGTGATCGCCGCGTTAGAATACGTTACGTGGTACGCGGTCGAAAAATGTGCGACGCAGCACACGGCGGAGAACGTTGCAATGTTCCTGCTGGAGGAGGTGGTGCTTAAGTTTGGAGCATTTCGTGAGCTGTTGACTGATGGAGCGCCGAAACTGGTGGGCAAGGTTATTGAGCAGCTGGCTATCCTCCTACAAGCAAGCCATATTAATCCTGTCCCCTATAGGCCTCAGATGATCGGACTGGTCGAGCGGTTTCACCGATCGTGGAAAGATTGTGTAGCGATGTTCATGTCGAACGACGTGCAAGATGATTGGAACTTGCGGGTCAAGTTCGCCGTGTACGCCTACAACTCGGCGCGGCATTCTACAGTGGCGCTGACGCCGAATGAGTTGATGATGGGCGCCGGCTCAGGGCACCCAACGAACTGTTACGGTAGGCGAAGCTGTCAGAGGCTGGCGAGTTGGTGCAGTATCATAGACGGTTGTTGGCGGCAATGCACCGCCGCCACACATGTGCTGAGAAGGCGCGAGCCAGAGAACAGGCGCAGCAAGCTCGTTATTATAATAGGAAGGTGCGACGCAAACGGGAATTCAAAGTGGGATATCGCGTCTGGGTGTATCACCCTCCGCGCGTTCCTAAGGCCACTAAGTTCGTACATCCGTGGATGGGCTCAATGCGAATAATTGAGTCGGCGGGTTACGAGAATTTTGTGGTACAACGAGAGGATAAAACTGGACGGTCCAAAGTAATTATAGCCCATGTGTCTTTCTTGCTGAACTTTCATCACCCAGCACACCTGTTGCAACAGGCTGCTGAGGATTTGAGGACACAACTGCATGACGAAGCCAACGATGAAGTTCGAGGTGGCGCGACGACAGGGGCGGATGTGCGCACAACGACGACAACTCACAATACGAACGGGGCAGGAGGCGCTCCAAAACGATATTGACATGCGACGGCCAGATGGACTTTGGACACGCTATCAGCACTGTGTCGACCAACCCCGGCGTGCAGGGGATTACAACGGACACGTTACACTAACAATTTTCCCCCTGTTATCATGCCACCCAAACCATCCGCACGGTGAGGTCGAATCAAAAGTTTACACTGGCGTGAAATCGTCGACGTTGCTTTACCTTAACATACCGTGGGAGGATTCCACGTATAGCCATGCTGCAAATGATTGATGGTAGTTGCTGCAACGGAAACAAATTCATTCGAACACTAAAAAGTTGAGTTGATGCTAAACCCTACAAATTGGCCAATGCATACGTTATACACAAATCCAGAGCTTCCCCGTGCACCTGCACGGCATCAGTACTGGCATGGTAGTATCTAGTTTTCATCGTAGTAACTTACCGCTGGTGACAAAAGTCGAGTTGACTGGCAGTTGGCGCCGTTGCGCGCGTAAACGTTGGTTCCACTGCTGCCTGCTGCTGAATCTTGCAACCTCTTGTCACTCCTCCTCCACGTCACACTGACTCTCGACCTCAACAAACGAGGCAATAAAAACAATTCAACAGAAGGAAATCCTATAAACACTTGTAGATTCAGCGCCAAACACTGCAAATCGTACACTGTCACCTTGCAAATCATTGTCTATCGTGCCCGTGTGCCCGTACTGCACACGTGCGGTGGACTGCGCATCTGCCCCCCCCAAGCAATACACATCCGTTTAGCCCGTTTAGGGAGGGAGAACGATGGCTCTCATCCTCCCCCTTATTCGATCAAACGCCTCGACCACTCGACGGCGGCGCGACCGGAAGACCGCGCAAGACGCCGGTTTCGATGGCGATGGCGTCCTGGGCGGCGGCTTGAGGCGAGCAAGAAGGGCAAGTCCAAGACCGACTCCCCTGTTGTCCAGACCGTGACGGCTACACGCAGCAGCGGCGCCCGGACCAAGAGCAAGACCCGAAGCATTAGCATCAGCAGGGCCCGGCGCAGCAGCAGGACCCGACGCAGCGGCAGCGGCAGGAAGACCTGACGGAGCCGTTCCGTGAGCAGGCGCCCACGGCCAAGACGAGCAGTGGCTGCCACCTCACGGGCTCCGGTACCTACAAGAGCACCAACATCGTGTCGTGCAGCTTCATTGTGGTGGACTCGCTGACGGTGCTCGCCGCCATGACACTGGACCTGAGCACTGCCAAGGCGGGCCAGCCCGTGGGCACCACGACGTTCGACACGTTCAAGTGGGAGGGCCCGCTGGTGCTGGCGAGCGGCAGTGACCTGTCCGTCACGGGATCGGGCCCTCTGGACGGTCCCTGGTACTGGAACCAGTGCCAGGCGATCGCACCCCGTATTCGTCACGATCAAGAACATGCCTCTCGCTCGTACAGCATCGTGACGTCCAAGGACACGACACTGAGCGGCCTGATCATCGACAACCGCGCCGTCAACGGCATCGCCAAGAACACGGACGGCTTCGACCTGACCATGAACGATCGCAAGATCTACAACGAGGACGACTGCATGGTCATGCAGCCGAGCACCAACACGTTCTTCACCAACAACTGCAGCTGCGGCGACCACGGCATCTCCATCGGCTCGCTGGGCGTCGACGAGACGGGCCTTCCGGTCGTCATCCAGGGCGTGCAGGGATATGCACTTATTAATGATGGATACAATTAATTGGACTGCAGCATGATGTCACGAAGGTACTGTGTGCTTTTATTTCTTGGTTATGGTCTGGCAGCTTATTCTACCGTTAATGCAGGCCCGTTGTGCGCCGGGCGGCCAGCGGCTTGACTTACGCGCGCGCGCTTCTTCTTCTTCGGGCCGCGATAGACGAGCGTCTCGCGGCCGAACGTGTCAACACCTCCAACATCGCCCAGCGCGTACAGCAAGTGCACGCAGCACCCTCCCTTGAAGAACGCTCGGCACGGGCACGTTCGTGCTGCTACGTCGACCTCCCATCCGGTAGTCGGCATCTCCAGCTGCTCCATCCGCGCAGTTTCAACTCCAAGTTGAGCGGTGACTGGGAGGCCCTCGCGCGATCTTTTCTCGTATACGTCGTACACCCTCGGTGCTGGTAACGCAATGGCATTGATGAGCTCACCCGTACCTTCCTCCGCTGTGTTTCCAAGCAGGAACTCGATGCTATTCCGGCCAGGGCGATGTTCACGCAGAAGACCAGCGCGAGCGAGCGCGTTGGCTCGCCTGGTCAGACGATCATCAAAAGCTGGCGCGGTCAGGAACGGCAGTGCACGTACGCTTTTAGCGCGACACAGGATCCGCAGGCGGTCGCCCAGAGCGCCTACCTTCATCTTCCTCCTCAGTGTGACGTCGCGCTTCAGCGAGGCGTTGTACGTCTCGCACGGATTGTTGGTAGCGGCGAAATCAATTGAAGTGTGAAAGCACTGCCAGCGCCACATCCTCTCGTTCAACCCCACTCTCTTGAAGTAGGCAGCGAACGTAGCCAGCTTGGGCCATTTGCCCCATTCTTCTTGCACATCGGCCAGTTGCTTATTGTAGTCCCGCTCGTTGCGAGCATAGTGCAACTCATGCAGATGACGCAGAACCGTTGCACCCGCCTCAGTACTCAGCGCCCTTGTCTTCTCATACACCTTCTTCGCAACTTGGAAATAACACATGAGGACGCGAAAAGAGCTGTCCTCGCCACCGAACACAGTGTGTAGCGCATTCCATTGCGCACTATCTGCGTCGCCCATTGCCCACTTTACGCGGAGCGTGTTCCCCGTCACAGATGCAAAAACCCGCCCAAGGACGGACAGTAGCTCCGTGTACTGCTCTTCTTGTTGTTGGGACACAATGAAGATAGCCAGTCAATGAAAGCGGCGCGCTTGGTCGGATATGCCGACGACTACAACAGGATAACCGACCTGTGTGAGCTTGTACGTGGCGTCCAGATGCAGCAGGAAGGAGCTCGGGTCGCGGTCGGCTTCGCGCAGTAGCTTCTTCGTGCTATTACCAACCACAAAGGGGTTGGTATCGCTACCGTTACCGACAACCGGCTTACCCTCTCCGTCTGTGTGCCATGAGAAGGTAAACGCCTGGGTTTCCTCCTCCTGACCCGTAAAGCCAGTATTCCGCGCTGTACTGCGGACAGTCGCCATTAAGTCGCTGTCTCCCAGTTGCTGCGCTACGTAGTGGTGCACGAAGCGCTGCACCACCGAGAGCGGAGGCGCGCTGGTGTCATCCAGCGTGAAGCGTTGCAGAAGGAAGTGCCAGATTCTGGCTGGGCCCAGCCCTTGTCTTGCCCAGTCGCGCGCGGCCTGCCTCATCGGCCCAGTCAATCGAGCTGGAGCCGGAGCGCGTACAGGTGTCACATGCGCGTGAAGGACGTCCAGCGCCACCACGTCCAGCAGCTGACACGACCGAACTCAGCCGCGCCATGGGCATGGCAAGGAAGGGGAGGCGGTGGCGCAAGCGGCACACCCACAGCGTAGCAGCTGCGTTCGCATGGCATGCGCGGAGGCGTCGCTGCAAATGCAGCACTGCCTCACGTCGCTCTTGGCCACGGTGAAGCGCTTGAGCGTCTCGAGTAGCATGTCGGCGTCGGCGCGGGTCATCCCGCTTGCAAGGCTGGTCCAAAGAAGGCAGCGCGGCATGGGGGCGAGGGCAGCGAGGAGGGGGGGGCTTGGGGCGAATGGTAGATTCGATTCTGATAGGTTCTGAGAGCTCATGGGTATGTAACAACAATCTAATTGGTTTAAAGTGACTCCAAATCCGTCGTTTCATTGGTTTAAAGTCCTTTGCAGTGTGGGTGAGGACATTGCGGTGACTGGTTGGGGTGAGCTGGTTGCAGTGGGAATTGTCAGAATAGAGTGCGGGCGGAGGATTTTATGGTGTAATTGCACTGTTTCAGTGCCCGTGGTACAAATGTCGTGGAAGAGGCAGGTCCTCATTCAACAGTCTGAGTGATGGTTATTCATGGTATCCGTGGCGGGCTATTGTCTATTATCCCAAGGCGATGTGTTGCGCTCCTGGGTTGCAACCAGACAATCAAGATGGGGGGGGGTAAGAGAACCTCTATTTATGTTTTTAACTATAGAGCCCAGATTTTTTTCTGTTACAACTTTATTTTAGGTAAATGGTATTCGAGCCTTGAAGGCTGTCGACTTGGGGCTTCAAGCCCAATTTTCTTGGTGTTGCTTGGACAGTAGAAGTTGGCCACAATTGTTAAGTTGCGGTAAATTCAATCCTTGTACTCCTCTTCCCAACAGCCTGTCGAAGTCGACGCGCTTTCATGAAGCAGCTTGAACAAGTTGAGGCACTTGGCAGGGAACGCGGACCCGTTGGCCGGGGGCTGGTGCATACGTACCTTTAAGATGGTTAGTGGGTTGTTATGAGCAAACACACGTCGGGGACAGGTGAGTAGCAACAATCTAATCCTTCGTCAGCGTATTCCAGACAACCCCGACTCGTGCTGTGGTGCAAATAAGTCCTAGCTTGAGTTGACTCCATCTGCCAGCCTTTTCGTCGGTCCAGCAAAGCTGCATACAGGATTTTAAAATATCTTGGGTTTGTACTAGTATAACCGGGTTTTTTGTGGTAAGATATAGCGATATATCAAAAGGTAAAAAAAGGAATTGGGTGGCATTTGCCAAATGGCAATTTATCTAAGCAATTCATTTGTGAGATACCGCAGCTAAGTATTTCTGGCAGAAACCTCACCGCTGCGCTGCACTGCAGCCATGTTCAATAGTGTAAGTGGAGTTCGGGATGTGCTACGGTGACAAGTAAAGCGATCTTCAAAAACATCCACGTACTGTAGTACAGTACACCAACGGACAGAATGGAAGTGCCACCCTTAGTTTGTTGAAACAGCTGTCAGGTAACGATAGACTTTTTATTTTCAGGATTTGCTACGGCAACGAGTTACGAAGAGGCAGCTGTAGTTTTATACCAGTAGTTGGTTTTTATTAGCGCTTTGTTAAACGCTTTCGTGACGGTCTCGGCATTCCCACGCCGAAATTGCACGCTTTATCGTCGCTAGTCGTTTGATATGGCCATGTTGCCGGCGGTGAGCGGCCTGCTCTCGCGCCGAGTGTCCTTCATGAATGTGACAAGCTCTACTTTGAACGAGACGATTTCGGGTCGCCCAGGCGCTCGACAAAGCGTCTTTTCACTGCCTCTGAACGCAAAAATGTCCTCCTTTTTTCTCCACCCGTTGAGCGTCCACCTCGGAATTTTTTGGGCCCTTGCAGCTTCTCGCTGACTGAGGCCTTCTGTCGCTATAAGTACTGTACATGCCGTTTCTGCTTCATAGAGTAATGCATATGACGCTGTGTAGGGTGAGAATAAACCTCGTCAATGAAACTCGCAATTGCAGACTCCTCGGTGCGCCGCTGCGTTAAATCGACTGTCGGGGGCTCTGAGGTGGGTTACAGGGCTGAGTCCGCTGCAAGGGGCTCCGGAGACGGGGGAGGGTGGACGGCTGCCTCCATTTTACGATGTGACTGGCTCAGAAATAGCGGCTGCAAGACATGAATAAATCAGTGATTTTGAGTGATTTGATTGGTTAATACAACAAGAATGCACATCACTGTCAATCGTGCACGCCCGTTTTACGTTGACCGGCAGTTGGTTTTGTCGGCAGTTGCATTCTGTCCGTTGGTGTACCACACTGGTATCGGGCTTGTCATATGATCCTCAATGATCGTGAGCCTTGGGGTGAGGCCACATTGAAGTCCAATCACCATGCATTGATGATTGCCTGAAACAAAATACACTGTATGTACGTTTCCTGCCCAATGTTAGTTAGTATTTATGCCCTCGATCCACGTTGCACCGAGTGATGTTGAACGAATACGGCCTAGCTAATCTCACGACTTGATTTAGCGACGAAGGCGCGCGTGCTCACGACCACACCCGCTTCAAGGTCCTCGCACCGTCACCCAGCACAGTCCGGGTGAGCATTCCGACCATGGAATGTCACCACGCTTGAAGCCCCCAGCAACTGCAGTCACCATTGAATTCGTCGTCTTTGCCTTAAGTCTAACAACTCTCAGAGAGCTACACTCCGTCCAAAATGATCACGTCGTGGCTGACACCGATGGTGGTCACGGTGCTTGGGTTTGCCGCCAGCCAACCGTCCGCGACTGCTGATAAATGGGACGATCAAGTTGAAACCATCATGGCGAGCTTCAAGACCGACGACCTCGTTGGACAGATGTCCCAAATCGCCATCTAAGGCCTGGTCGACTCGGAAGCTAACCTTGTCGAGGACAAGGTCCGAGCATTTGCCAAGTTCAAGGTCGGGTCGTATCTCGGTGGTCCGCTGTGGAGAGGACTGTACGATCCGGCCGTGGTGGGGTGGGCGTGGACCGCGCAGGAGTATCGCGATGCCGTAGGCACCATCCAAAACATCACAATGGAGGAAAATGGAGGCCACCCCATGATCTTCGGGTTGGACTCGGTCCATGGTGCAGCGTTGGTGAGCGGCGCGGTGAAGTTTGGGCAGGAAATCAATGGCGCCGCCTCCTTTAATCCAGACCTTGTGTTCGAGATGGGCCGGATCACCAGACGAGACACCCTCGCAGCGGGTATTCCGTGGTCATTTGCGCCGATCCTCGACAAGTCGAGCAACCCGCTTTGGGCGCGCACGTACGAGACGTTTGGAGAAGACCCCTACACGATCTCTGTCATGGCGGACGCGGTTGTGCGAGGTATGCAAAGCGTTAATGGCAGTGCAGCGTGTCTGAAGCATTTCATTGCTTATTCTGATACCCCGACTGGCCACGATAAGGATGGTGTTACCCTCACGGACTTCGACCTTCTCAACTACTTTGCGCCGCAGTTTAAAGCTGGGTTTGATGCTGGTGCGCTCACAACCATGGAAAACTATATATCGGTAAACGGTGTGCCAACGATCGCCAACCCTAAGTTGATGACCGACTTGCTTCGAAACGATTTTGCGTTTGATGGTGTGTCCGTCTCGGACTATGCCGAGATTAACCAATTGACAGACTTCCACCGTACCGCTCGATCTGAAGACGAGACCACGAGGCAATCGCTGGAACGCACTACCCTCGACACGAGCATGATTGCAAACGATGACAGCTTCATCAACGGGACGAAGCTCCTGCTAGAGAAAAACCCTGATATTCTCAGTCGTATCCAAGATTCGGTCCGGCATGTTGTGAAGCGTAAAGTCAAACTTGGTCTGTACGACAACGCGCTACCTGGTGATGAGTACCTTGATCTAATTGGCAACGATAACGACATTGCTGCGGCGCTGGAGATGGCCCGTGAGTCAATCGTTCTTCTTCAGAACAACGAAAGCATCTTGCCTTTGTCGACGAATGCTTCCATCTTCTTAACCAGCCACACTGCTGACCGTATCGCTTACCAATGTGGCGGGTGGTCGGTTTCGGGCAAGCAAATTACAAGCACGTACGATATCTCCGATGACGCATTTCCCCACGGTGTTTCTGTCAAAGACGGTCTCGAGGCTATAGCAGACAATGACAGCATCACATACTTTAATGGGCTTCACTGGAATGGATCGTACTCGGATGCCGATCTTGTCGAGGCCAAGGAACTTGCGTCTAAAGCTGAGTACACAATTGCAGTCATCGGAGAAGAGCCGTACCACGAAAAGACCGGTGATCTCGATGACCTGGCACTACCTGCTGGGCAGATTGAGTACGTTAAGGAGATTGCGTCGACTGGTACCAAGGTCATCCTTGTACTTTTCGAGGGTCGTCCACGTTTACTTGGTGACCTACCCGAAAATGTGTACGCTGTTATTGACGGTCTTCTCGCTTGTGAGTTAGGTGGTAAGGTTATGGCAGAGATCATCTACGGTCAGGTGAACCCTAGTGGCCGTCTACCAATCACATACCCCAAGGACGAAGCCAACGTTGCGATCCCTTACAACCATCGCGTAACAACGCAGTGTGGGGACAACGAAGCGTGTGATATGCAATGGGAGTTTGGTCACGGCCTCAGTTACACCACGTTCGAGTACTCAGACTTGACGCTCAGCACAGTGAATGTGACGTCGAGCTCGGACTCAATCGATGTGTCGGTAACTGTGACAAACTCGGGCTCCATGGCGGGCAAAGAGACCGTCATGTTGTTCCTGACCCAGCCGTACCGTTCGTTCAACGTTCCCGAGGTCAGATGTCGGTGCATCACAAGCGGTGGCCTTCACCTTGACATCTGACGACTGGGGTGTCTACTACCCGCAGATTGGCCAGGGGTTTAAGAAGGTGGCCAAAGATGCGGACTTCGTCATTGCCATCAAGCCTGAGACGGACTGTGATGTGTACAACACCACGGCAACTGCGAATCCTCTGTGCGCGACGTTCACCTTGTCAACAGGCGAGTACCCCTTCAATACGCTGGCTCCGCTCGTGTAAGTTCTGGAATGGTTTTGTAAGCCGTTGAGGTGAAGAGAAAATAGTGCGGCCAAAGTACAGGTACTGCCGATGAGTGAAGTCGGCTTCACTTGTTTGCTTCTCTGAATTCGCTGTTTGAAATGAACTGAATTGAAGCTTGAATTGATGAACACACAAAAGTGACCGAGGTAAGTATATTTGTTTAACGTTACAAGATGTTATCGTCCAGGCTTAGTGGTCAAATGTGTCACAAGCTTAAAGCTCGCTCGCAGTGTGGTTGACACCGCTTTCAGTCGACAGGCCCGGAGTCATCATGCTCATGAAGTCGCCGGCGGGAGGGTTAGCTACCTTTACGGCCACCGGTGAGCTCGACAACCCTCCGTGAGCACTGTAGTCGTATGCTTGGCCTCCGTGGTACGAGACGTCCATGCCGTTCACTTCCTTATCCTCCGACACGCGCAGACCTACCGTGTACTTAAGCACCATCAAGATCAGAAACGTCACCACGGCAGAGTAGCCAGCTGCCACGCACTGCGAAATGAGCTGGTGCACAAACTGCATGCCGTTGCCGTAAAAGGCCCCGCCCTCGATGGCGGGATTGATGTCGGAAGTGGCGAACAGACCCGTGAGCAGGCCGCCCATGAAGCCGCCGCAGCCGTGGATGGCGAACGAGTCCAGCGTATCATCATACCGCAGAACATTCTTCAGGTGCACGGCCCCGAAGCCCGTAGCAGCACCAACGATGCCGAAAATGACCGCCGCCCACGGATACACGAAAGCACAACCAGGCGTGATCGCAACAAGTCCTGCCACTGCACCACTGATAGCGCCACATGGATCAAACTTCTTGTGAATCGTAAATTCGAGTGCCGACCATGTCAAGAAACCAGCGCACGGAGCCAAGTGAGTGTTGATCGCAGCAATAGCAGCGATACCGTCAGCGGCCCCTTCCGAACCAGCGTTGAAGCCAAACCAGCCGAACCACAGCAAGGTAGCACCGATCATGACCAGCGGCACGTTGTGCGGCTTCACGGGCTCACCGTGGTTGTAGCGCTTGCCCACCACAATGGCCGCGACGAGAGCCCCAAAACCACTCGAAACGTGGATGACAGTTCCACCTGCGAAGTCAAGCGATCCCATCTTGCCCTCCCAGCCCATGGCCGTGATCTCCCAGTTCTCGTCGAGCTTGAGCGACCACATCCAGCGAGCCAGCGGGTCGTACACGATCGACGTCCACAGCAGGATGAACAGCAAGTAGCTACCAAACTTCATGCGGCCGACAATGCCACCGCTGATCAGTGCCGGAGTGATCATGGCAAACTGCGTCTGGAAGAAGGCGAAAAGAATGTGGGGAATGCTGCCACCGTACGTGCCACTCGCAACAGCGCCGACGTCGTTGTATCCGGCCCAGGCAAAAATGCCATCGGAACTGAAGCACGCCGAGTAGCCAAAGGCCCAGAACTGGATGGACACGAGCGCCATGCTCACGAACGACATCATCATCGTGTTGGACGCCATGTCTTCACCTGCCAGGCCGGCGTAGAAGAAAGCCACACCCGGTGTCATGAGCATCACGAGGGCACTGGACATGAGCATCCACGCCGTGTTGCCCGAGTCGATGGTGGTGTCGTAGGCGTTGCCGGCCTTTTCGCCACGTGAGGAGTAGTTGACACATTCGTTGGTGTCCGTGTCCAGGTACTGCGAGACGTCGCAGGTCACGGCTGAACCGGTCGAGTCTTGGGCCGAGACGGTCAGTGCACCGAGAGCAACGACCGCAGTCGCAACAACGGCCAATAGAGTGAGGTACGACTTATCAGGTCGAAAGCCGAGCATGGCTTGACAGGAATTGGTCGTAGGCTTGGGTCTGTGTAGCTCGATGCCAATTGCGAACTGAAGAGGGCAACAGGTTTCACGCGTTTGCTTTTTCATGACCAGGGCGTTCAGCAGATGGCGAAGCTAAGAACCAGGGCATGGGACCCCATCCGCGAGGATTGGGGGCAGCGCGGGTTGGTGGGGGCGGTTGGTGGGGCCGGAAAAGGAGCTTTGGAAAACGAGAGACTTATGCGATGTTGCGCAGCTAAGACAGTTAGCTGCGAAGTGCAAGGGCTGAAATGATAGCGCTAGCGGCATTTGGCAGGTTGGTCTCTCGATGCGATCTAGTTGGCGACTAGTCTGCGCTATTCCTGTCGGCGATAAGGCAAACGCTGACAGGGCGGCGTGCCGGAGCTTCATGTTAAACCAAAGCGCTCGCGCACGTGGTAATTCCCGATCCCCCTCAACGTGGCACGAGGTCTGATTTCAAGGCGACCCACGGCCGTAGATTCAGCGCAAAGCTGGCGCTGATGCTGAAGATGAGCTCGCGAACCCAATCGGCGTGCTGCTTGCTCACTGGTGCCACGACAGCATCGTAACAGCCTACCGTTGAAGCAGGTTAATCAAAGCTACCGATCTTAATTCGGACGGGAGATACACCAATGCAATTGGGGCTTTCACTGCAATTTACTGTACCGACCGGGCCTCTGGCAGAGAGCGCCAACATGTATGGGTACTGTAGTTGTATCTATCATTTATAGGTCGCCCTGGAGAAACGGCAATGCATGTACATACCTCGGTCCCGCTTGGCAGTTCGTACCGGTACTATCGGCGGTAACGTGAGACTTTTGGCGATCCACTTCAACTTGCTGACGTCGCCTGTGGGCGGCTGCGATTGGTCCATGTAGACGCGTCAGAGGGGATGGACAGGCGATATGTCGCTTGGGCGCCAAGCGACATATCGCCTGTCCATCCCCTCCTGGCAGGATTCCTGCCCGGCCTCCACACCCTCGTGCCTGACGCCGATGCCGCTGAACTGTTGGCAAACTCGGCCACGAACTTTTGGCGCCACCAGCGAGAGCGGCTCCGCCTCGACCTCCGGCTTTTAGCGCACGCATCGGCCTCTCCGCACGCAAAAGCGTCGGGCGCATGTAACTAGAGAAACCCCGTGGCGATTGCTGAAAGAGGAGCGCTGTGTCAGCAGAAATTCGTCCTGACCAACGCCGCCACAATATTGCTCACTTGCCTTTTCACCGCCAACCTGGCAGCAGTGACTGCAACGCTAGACAAGCCCTTTTCTCTGTTCGAAGCACCCTCATACCGGTTCTTTGGCCATGGTCCTCAATAACTCGGCCACCTTCCTTGCAGTCGCAGTCTTCGCTCTCGGTGTACTGACCGTCTCGGCCCAAGACTCGACCGGTTCAGCCGTGACCTGCGACGTCTCGCAGTACCTGGACACGGACACCAACGAATGTGTCAACTACTCCTCACGTGGCGAAAAGGCCGGCAACGCCTACGACATCACTATCGACTCGGGCAACACGGCATGGATGCTCATGTCCAGTGCCCTCGTGATGCTCATGACACCGGGTGTGGCTTTCTTCTACGCTGGACTTGCTGGAGAGGAGATGGCGTCCAACACGATGATGATGTCGTTCGTGAGTATGGCCGTCGTGTCCATCCAGTTCTGGGCCTTTGGCTACTCGGCGTGCTTCAGTTCCGACGGCATTTTCGGGTGGGCGGGGTACAACAACGTGAGTGCGATTGCGAGTGGCACTTACGGTGGCAGCATCCCCCACATTCTTTTCGCTTTCTTCCAGACGCAATTTGCCATGATCACCCCTGCGCTGCTAAGCGGTGGTATCGTGGGCCGCATGAAGTTTGGCACTTTCGTTCTCTTTGTGTTTCTTTGGACATCCATGGTATACGACCCGCTGGCTCGCTGGATGTGGTCGCTCAAGCTCGACGAGAACTGGGAGATCACGGCCATGGGCTGGGAGGGCAAGATGGGATCGCTTGATTTTGCCGGCGGGACTGTTATCCACGTGTCAAGCGGTTTTGGGGCCCTTGTAGCGGCAATCTTGGTCGGCAAGCGCTACAACCACGGTGAGTCCGTGAAGCCGCACAACGTGCCGCTGGTCATGATCGGCGCTACGCTACTTTGGTTCGGCTGGTTTGGCTTCAACGCTGGTTCAGAAGGGGCCGCCGATGGTATCGCTGCGATTGCAGCGATCAACACCCACTTGGCTCCGTCCTCGGGCTTCCTCACTTGGGCCGCGCTTGAGTTTATTCTGTACCGAAAGTTTGATCCTTGTGGTGCAATCAGTGGGTCTGTTGCAGGACTTGTGGCGATTACCCCTGGTTGTGCGTTTGTGTATCCGTGGGCGGCGGTCATATTCGGCATCGTTGGTGCTGCTACGGGCTTCGGGGCCGTGCACCTGAAGAACCACCTCCGCTACGACGACACTCTTGACTCGTTCGGCATCCACGGCTGCGGCGGCTTCATGGGCGGCCTGCTCACGGGTCTGTTCGCCACGTCCGACGTCAATCCCGCCATCGAGGGCGGGGCCTTTTACGGCAACGGCATGCAGTTTGTGCACCAGCTCATTTCGCAGTGCGTGGCAGCTGGCTACTCTGCCGTGGTGACGTTTCTGATCTTGATGGTGCTTAAGTACACGGTAGGTCTGCGCGTGTCGGAGGATAAGGAAGTGAACGGCATGGACGTCTCGTACCACGGAGGACTCGCCTACGAGCACAGCGCTCACGGCCCGAGCTCACCTGCCTACAAGGCGGCCAAACCGCCAGAGCGGGACTTCTCGAGCATGATGACGCCAGTGCAGTCCGACTCCGCCGGCAAGTCCACCAGCAAGGAGCCGATCATGAACGTGTAAACTTGGACGCTTTGAACGCAGAGTTGGTGGTGCGTTGCCGGTTTGTATATACACTTTTCGCCGCTCGGCAGTCGTGTAGGAAAGACTACAGTACGTGCTAAATGGATAATAGAGCGACTCGATCTCAAGATACGGTTAGTTTCTTGATAGGAGCCGGCCACTTTAAGCCCTTGTAGAGAAATTTATATCCTTACAGAGAGAGAGATGTTGAAGTGCTTCGGTGCTCGTCACTCGCCTTCGATTGGCCAACGAAAGATCAGCCAACCAGTCAGCAAATTTTGTTACTTGTACGTGATGTAACAAGTATATATATTTTCACAATGTCACTAGGGGATAAATATATCTCAGACTAGGGGAGTTCCATTATATTACTTTTCCCAGATATAATGTTTCAGCGGATGTGAGACCGTGGGATGTAGCCATTTGACGCGCTCGACGTGGTCCAATCGACGGAATATGGCTCGTCGCTGCCCAGATCATTGCGAAACGGTGCGAAACGACACTGCCCACCTCCACGCGGCAAGAAGCTCTTCCTGATCATCTCGAGCGAGTGGCGAGCCCCTGGCCAAGTCAATCCTCGCCGCAACCTGTCCGAGGCGGCAGTAAAACGCGACTCCCATATCAGCAGTCGCTGGGCGGCCGTGGCTTCGCGCCGCGACGTCCTCCGCCGCTCGTTGACACGTCCCGCCTCTTTTCTGGGGGTGCCACTGCTCTTTCTCTCTCTTCAACGTGAGCGGAGCCCGAGCTCTGCTTCGGCGCCAGCACTGCAGGCTGCACCGACGAGCGACGCCACGCGCGCAAAGCTCCGAGCGCCATCCCAGGCGAGCGCCACCATCCGCGTCCGCCAAATGCCGGCGCGCTCGGGTCGTCGTCGCACAGCAGCCACGCAGCGCTGCCCAAACTGCGCCTCGCCCTCGAGCCCATCCGCCTTTCAAACTCCACCGCCGAGTGCCGTCCCACTGCCTTCACAAACCTACACTCGCCCTGTCGCTTCAAGCAACCCGCGTGCGTAGCCCTCGGCCCTCGACTCGAGGCTCGAGACCTCGCTCACTTGTGAATTTGCGCCCAAGGCCGCAGCTGTCCGTCCCCCCCCTTGCCGCCTCCTTCCGCCATGAACTGGAGCACGCGCGTCGCGCTGGCCGCGGCGCTGGGTGCCTGCCTGGGACTGGCCGCCGCGCAGAGCGGCTCGGGCTCGGCCGCGTCGTGCCTCGTGTCGCAGTACCTGGACGCGGACACGAACGCGTGCGTGGACTACAAGAACCAGGGCGTGAAGGCCAGCACGGACTTCGACGCGGTGCTGGACTCGGGCAACACGGCGTGGATGCTGGCGGCCAGCGCGCTCGTGATGATCATGACGCCGGGCGTCGCCTTCTTCTACGCCGGCCTGGCGGGTGAGGACATGGCGTCCAACACGATGATGATGTCGTTCGTGAGCATGGCGCTCGTGTCCATCCAGTTCTGGGCCTTCGGCTACTCGGCGGCCTTCGGCTCGCACGGCGTCTTCGGCTGGGCCGGCTACAACAACGTGCGCGAGGTGCCCAGCGGCACGTACGGCACGGGCATCCCGCACATCCTGTTCGCCTTCTTCCAGACGCAGTTCGCCATGATCACGCCCGCGCTGCTCAGCGGCGGCATCGTGGGGCGCATGAAGTTCGGCAGCTTCCTTGTCTTCATCCTGCTCTGGACGTCGCTGGTCTACGACCCGCTGGCGCACTGGATGTGGTCGCTCAAGCTCGACGACTCGTGGGAGATCACGGCGCTCGGCTGGGAGGGCAAGATGGGCTCGCTCGACTTCGCCGGCGGCACCGTCATCCACATCTCGAGCGGCTTCGGCGCGCTGGCCGCCGCGCTCATGGTGGGCAAGCGCTACAACCACGGAGACCCCGTCAAGCCGCACAACGTGCCGCTGGTCATGATCGGCGCCACGCTGCTCTGGTTCGGCTGGTTCGGCTTCAACGCCGGCTCGGAGGGCGCCGCCGACGGCATCGCCGCCACGGCCGCCATCAACACGCACTTGGCCCCCAGCGCGGGCTTCCTCACGTGGGTGGGGCTCGAGTTCGCCATGTACAAGAAGTTCGACCCCTGCGGCGCTGCTAGTGGCGCCGTGGCCGGCCTTGTCGCTATCACGCCTGGCTGTGGCTACGTGTACCCGTGGGCGGCGGTCATCTTCGGCGTCGTTGGCGCCATCACGGGCTTCGCTGCTGTGCACATGAAGAACTACTTGCGCTACGACGACACGCTGGACTCGTTCGGCATCCACGGCTGTGCCGGTGTCATGGGCGGGCTCTTGACGGGCCTGTTCGCCACGTCCGACGTGAACCCCAACATCGAGGGCGGCGCCTTCTACGGCAACGGCATCCAGTTCGTGCACCAGTTGGTGTCGCAGTGTGTGGCTGCGGCCTACTCGTTCGTGGTGACGATCATTATTCTGTACGTGCTCAAGATCACCATCGGCCTGCGTGTAGATGAGGATAAGGAGGTGAACGGCATCGACGTGTCGTACCACGGCGGCCTTGCCTACGATTACAGCGCGCAGGACCACAGCGGCCCGAGCGTCAAAGCGGCCAACCCGCCGTCGAACGACTTCGCGTCCATGATGACACCGAGCATCACGCAAGAGAGCGTCCACAAGGAGCCCATTATGAATGTTTAAGAGAGAAGAGAGACATGTCCACCGTCCCCAAGTCTTTGGACGACAACATGAGTGCAGCGTTTAGATTGATTCCATTGCTTTGAAAGTCACGGATAGCATGGAAGAAGTATATGGTGGACTTCAACATTGCATGCTTTGCAGCACCGTTAAGACTGACACTCATTAGCGTAAGATTACTTGGCCGACGTTATCCACGACCAAACGTAAAAACCCTGAATTACTGCATACGGTACAGTATCAGATCGTACAGTTGAAGCAGCTCGAGATTTTGTTCAGCAATTCAAGTGCATGTAGGTCCTGCTGCTACAGTGCAGATAAAGCGCTGAGCGGTCTCAGTAAAATACTTGATGGGAATGCTGTACACTCGCAATATGTAGTTGCAATTCGTCTCTCATCTTCAGCTGATTCCTTCACCACACATTAGAGCCACAGGTTTACCTCCCAAGGTTCCTTCATAAACATCTCTGTTGCAAAGCTCTCTCTGCCCTGCCGCCTCGTGTTGCCGCCATCGAATTGCTAGCCAGTGCCTCCCGCTGCAACCAACGTGCTGTTAAGTCGGCGCTGCTTTGCCAATTCGTGGCGCCGGAATCGGTCCGATCCGCGAAAATATATCTTCCCCATCACAATGATGGCAATACGAGATTACAATAAGGATGTCAATTTACGCACAAACCTACAGTCCTGTACATGTACTGTACAAGTACTGCACACCTGTTCATAACGCTAGATTAGATTACGACCCGCTCAACTCGGGGTGGGGGCAACCTCCAGTGCGGCTCGAGCGAGATGTCATTTCAAAATTTGCTGGAAAGACAAGAACCTCGAGACTGAAAATCTACGAGAGTATGAACGGGTGGTCCCGAGCCGCATTGTTGGTGGCACTGGCAGTGACTTTCATCTCCGTCACTGCAGCTCAAGGTGGTTCTGGCACAGGCGTCACATGCCTGGCTTCACAGTACGTGGACGCGACTACGGGCAAATGCGTCAACTACAAGAGCCAAGGTGAAAAGGCTGAAACGGACTACGACCAAACTATTGATTCGGGTAATACGGCGTGGATGCTGATTTCCAGTTGTCTGGTGATGATCATGACGCCCGGTGTCGCCTTCTTCTACGCCGGCTTGGCCGGCGAAGAGATGGCGTCCAACACGATCATGATGTCGTTCGTGAGCATGGCGCTCGTGACCATCCAGTTCTGGGCTTTCGGATACTCGGTGGCGTTCGGCTCGAACGGAATGTTCGAGTGGGCCGCGTATGATAACGTGGGGCAGACTCCGAGCGGCACGTACGGCTCAAAAATCCCTCATCTCCTGTACGCCTTCTTTCAGACGCAGTTTGCGATGATCACCCCTGCACTACTCAGCGGTGGCATCGTGGGGCGCATGAAATATGGGTCGTTCCTGATTTTCATCGTTCTGTGGACTACGTTCGTGTACGACCCGTTGGCCTACTGGATGTGGTCCCTCAAGCTCGATGACTCGTGGGAGATCACTGCCATGGGCTGGGAGGGCAAGATGGGATCGCTCGACTTCGCTGGCGGCACCGTCATCCACATTTCCAGTGGATTCGGGGCGTTGGCGGCTGCACTCATGGTGGGCAAGAGGTACAACCACGCGGAACCTGTGAAACCCCACAACGTGCCGCTAGTGATGATTGGTCTCACGCTCTTGTGGTTTGGTTGGTTTGGTTTCAACGCTGGTTCGGAGGCTGCGGCTGATGGAATCGCTGCTACGGCTGCCATCAACACTCATCTGGCGTCGTGTGCTGGATTCCTGACCTGGGTGGGCATTGAGTTCGGTTTGTACAGAAAGTTTGATCCTTGCGGAGCTGCTAGCGGTGCTGTGGCAGGTTTGGTCGCCATTACACCCGCTTGCGGCTATGTGTACCCGTGGGCGTCCGTCATTTTCGGTATTGTGGGGGCTCTGACGGGCTTCTCTGCAGTCCAACTGAAAAACCGACTGCGCTACGATGACACCTTAGATTCGTTCGGTATTCACGGCTGTGGAGGATTCGTCGGTGGTCTTATGACTGGTCTTTTTGCTACGTCCGATGTAAACCCGAACATCGAGGGCGGTGCTTTCTACGGCAATGAAAGTCAATTCGTACACCAGTTGGTGTCTCAGTGCGTGGCTGCAGCTTACTCCTTCACGGTGACGATGATCATCCTTTACTTGCTTAAGATAACGATCGGGCTTCGTGTTGACGAGGATAAGGAGGTAAATGGTATCGATGTCACGTATCATGGCGGACTGGCTTACGACTACAGACCGCAAGATTATGCCGGTCCTGCGACGAAGGTGGCCAAGCGGCCTTCTAGCGAGTTTGCATTGATGATTGCACCAGTCGATCCGTTGTAAATGCAACAAGTGATATTTTCATCACGTCGACTTATGGGTGCCAAAGAAGAATTTGACAGTATATCGATTAGGAAAAGCAGGAAATGTATATAGGCATGCATGATGAGCTCGTTAGTCAACAGTGACAGCTACAACGATGATGCTGCTATTAAAAAGTCAGGTACCAGCTAGAACCCACATTCAACCACTTGCGATTCTTGAGTTGTACACCCATTCAAAATGAACCTACTACGGGCACAATTATTTCCAGGCTGGAAGTCCCAACCAAAAGCATTACCAGCATGTCAGCAATCTCTGCAGCGACAGCTTCCAAAGAACATGTCAGCGTTTCTTCCTCAGAGTTGGCCTCAGCTTCCTTTACTTTTTTCTGGGTTATCTGCTAAATTGTGAAATTATCATCAGCGCGTGATTCTGGTTGAAATTGATCTGGGTTGACATTTCGGAGTGATCCCTCCCTGAAGCATCCTGCGGCTCTTGCGAATCCCCCCACCGGCTATCTTCTTTTCAGCTTAAACGGTATCACTAAACCCTGATGTAATGGTGGTGGCCCGTACTCTTAAAAGAGTACGTGTCCGCCACCCCAATCTTCGTCTTCGGAAAAGTCGATATCGCTCTCATTGCCAATATCATGTGGGCAGGGATGACAGTTTCAGACCTACTGGGTGTTTGCGAATATGAATTGATTGGTATTTTTTAAAATGTACTTCGATCGAAGTATTAACATACATTTTGTACTAATTGTACATTGAATAAAAAATTCGATTCGGTTCATATTATGATTCGGTTCATATTATGAACCGAATCGAATTTTTTATTCAATGTACATGTAGTTCATTTGTCGCCATTGTTCACAACGCCATTATCTATAAAATGAAGGCGTCCCACGAAAGATAACGTTTTGAGAAGCGCATGCTATTCTAAACAGTTCAGAAAGCCGATCGATTTCGTGGCAGTACTATTAATACAACTTGAGACATGGAGGAAAAGCTGATGTTGCCGATCCTGATATTGGCACTATGACCATGATCTTCTGATTCAACCGCCGGTAGTGGTTCGTGCTTGAATCAGCTACACCTGCATCGCTAACATTCTTTTGCACTTCATTACCAATTCAAGTCGTCATTATCATCACAGAGAGCCCTAATCTCATCAATTAGCGGTGTGTATTTGTGGTCTGAATTTGTCATGGAATGATCGAGGCACACACGAATGGTGTTGCAATACCATTGAGGCGAAAGGACTACAGCATAGACCCTGATGATAATATAAGCTGATGAACAACCACATAGCGCGTATCTGACAAGTCTTCGGAGGAGAACGCATAAACTACTGTGACATTTATCGTGAAAAATTATCCAAACGAACGTAGACAAAAGACAATGAACGTCATTGCTAAACGATCGCTGCGGTTACTGCTCCCCGACCACTCGTCGAAATTAATTCTTCCATGTGTTGTTGGCGACTCGATGTAGACCTGACATTACTTGTAAGCCGAGGGTTTTGGGCGAATCGTGTCGAGCACCTTGCTAGACCATCGATGCCGTGCGATGAATTCTGAGATCTGACATTCCTAGCTTGACGTTGCCGAGCGCTTCCAACTTTTCGAGAATGTTTAACCTGCTGCTGCTCCTCAGAGATTTCACACTTGTACCAGTTCCTTCAATTTCACGCTGTGAAGAAGGCTGAGGGCTGCTAAAGCTTCGGAAAAGATTATTGGAAGTCATTTCGTGCGCTGACGTGTCATCGTCTCTCTCCCCGGCCTTCTTCCGACCTTTTCTTCACAGTGTTCTTCGCTTTCTTCGAATTCACTGTTGCCATTCCCATCTTCATCCTCGTCCTGATTTCCTTTTGCACCGCTATCTTCACTCGATTCAGATTCGTCATCCCTGCTATCAGCCTCGGACAGCTCTCCTCCAAGGAACACGTTTGACTCACCTGAATCGGACTCGCCATCGTTCACGTCGCCATCGGCCAAGCTGGCTTCGGAGGAAGAACAATCATCGTCTCTCTCCTCGACCACGTTCGAGACTTCCTGGGCTACCAGATTAGGCGTCCAGCCTTTATCATCGCCTCGTCCATCATTGCTATTTTGTTCATCTCGATCGGTCGATTCCACACCCACCAAATCATGCTTGAAATTACCACCATTGGTACCTATACTCGCTCTCAAAATAGTAAAGCAAGGTGTGAGTTGCGGTGCTTCGCTAGCTCGGTATCGATGCCTAAATAGAACAGGGAACTGGTCGACAATCACGCCTTCGCTGATTTTCGCTCCCGACTCGTGAGACCTGCGAAGATAAACCTGTATATTCGACCCACTTCCTGAACAGACGCCAACTTTTCAACGACGTTAATGGATGCTTCACCTAGTACCAAAACTACCTCGACGCGTTCAATGCTGTAAGTCGAAGCAGTGCCCAGACGCCTTAGAAATCCTCCCATCTTCAAAGGGACCAAAATGTCAAGACAGCCATGTTCCGTCATTCTTTTCAGAAGAGACCTCGTCCAGGGGATGGCACCAGCTTCGTTGAAATGGTAAATCTTCCGATTCAAAGGCTTTACACCTTCAGGAAAAGCGGTGAGCTCTTCGACATCCATAGGCGACGCATTCGGACTAGAGGAACTTGGTACGGGAAGGTCGATGAACTCGACCCTATGGAAGATACACGAGATGTCCAACACGATAATCATCGCCATGACACGTTTGTCTTACGCACGAATTGCCACAATGGTCGGCAGACAAGCATCAATCAATTGCCTTGCTCTATACTACAGGTACAGATAGACAGGTACTGGTATACTAAGTATGGGTAAACTCTCGCAACGCGCCCAGCAGCTCCCTCGATATTATATTTGGCTGGTTCGTGGCTCTTGTTAGGTTGGGGACATCCTGTCCATGTTGCGGCATTCAAGGCGGACAGCTGTGTCTCCAATATGTCCAAAAACCACATTTTTTGGCAAAGGCAAGTTGAAGTGGCAAATCACCCTAATAGTGGGCTGTCTGATTCCACTCCGACTCAGATTTTTGCACCCTTTTCACTTCTGCTCGCCGTTGCCATGGGCTGGGTGGACGTCTTCCGGCGTGGGCGCGCGGCGGTGCCGGCGCACAGCTGGTCCGTGTTCGGGCCCAAGGTGAAGCTGCGCAGCGTGCAGCCCACGGGGATGCTGCGCGTAATCCGGTTCCCGCACCTGAACCTGGTGCAGACGCGTGCGTTACCAGCTTTTGCCATGTTGGCCATGGCCATGCAAAAATATTGACTTGGTATTTGTATGCAGACGTGCAGCCATCGAGGTTGCAAACGCAGGTTAGAGGGTGCTAACGGCCGTTGCCTATGGAAGAAAATCTCTAACCGGGGTTGTCGCAGCTGGTGCGCTGGGGGACGGTGCTCGCAGTCACGTCGGCCACATACCAGTTCGTGACGAACCTGCACACGGTCCCCATCACCGGACGCACGCAGGTCGTGGTGCTCTCGCGTGAGGAGGAGTGTGTACGTAGCAGCAGCACAGCCCACCGTTCGTCCACGGCAACAGCAACAAGAGACTTACCTGGTGTCTAACCGCCGTCCCTTCTCAGGAGCTCGGCAACAAAACCGCTCAGGAAGAACTGGCCGGCGCCCAGACCATCGAGGACGGACCGCGACTGCAGCTTTGCCTCGACGTGGCCACGTGCGTGTCGCCTTTTGCTGCTTTGCATGGATGGACCCTTCCCGGCCAACGGTTTCTCTAACCGCACGGTATCCAGACGCCTCGTGTCCGTGAGCGAGCACCTGTTCCCCCGCGAGTATGACTGGCGCGTGTGGCTGGTGGACAACCCGTCCTCCGCCAACGCGTGCTGCGCGCCCGGGGGCAAGATCATCGTGCAGACGGGCATCCTGGACCTCATCGACTTTGCCGTGCAGCGCGGCATCTGCCGCAGCCGCCATGACGCGCTGGCCGTGGTCATGGCGCACGAGATCGGCCACGCGCTGGCGCGCCACACGGCCGAGTCCATGAGCATGCTGCCGCTGCTGTACCTGCAGCTCGCGCTCGGCATGGAGAGTCCGCTGCTCAAGTACATTTTCCAGTTCGGTGCGTCGGCAGCGCCTCGAAGTGTGCGCTCGTGGCTGAAGTGCTAACGTCGCCGTGCCGTGTTGCACGTTGCAGCCTTCAACTTGCCCTTCAGCCGCTCGCAGGAGGCCGAGGCGGACCACATCGGCATCATGCTGCTCGCCAGTGCGTGCTACGACCCGTCCGAGGCGCCGCGCCTGTGGAAGGCCTTCACCGCCTTCTACGCGGACCCGGAGGCGGGCGACGGCGCGCTCGACATGGACTTCGACTGGGTCTCCACCCACCCGTCCAACCGCAAGCGCGAGCGCGCGCTGGACGCGCTCGTCGAGGCCGCGCTCGAGCTGCAGCGCCACAGCAGTTGGTGCGCCTTCCTGCAGCAGAAGGTGCTGGAGCTCGTGGGCGCCAACACGGAGGCCGAGCTGCTGCACCACATCCGCGCCGCCATGACCCAGGCCCGCGCCGAGGAGGCGCACAGCGCGGCGCAGGGCCCGCGCCGCCGCAACACCATCGGCGCCATCCACGAGCTCGAGAGCCAGGAGATGCTCAAGGTCATGCGCGGCGAGGCGGCGCAGCACGAGCAGCAGCCAGCGCCAGTCTCAGCTTAACGGCAGATGTACCAGCCAGACATCGATGCGGCGGCATCATGTCGACGAGTTACCCTCGACAGAAACACGAATGTGGGACCCCCCACCAAGACGAGGCAGTTCTTTCCCTTGTCCGCTTGGTGTTACAGGTGCAACCGCATGCTCGCTTCAAGCTTTCGCAGCCCCAAGCGCTTCCGCAAAGCACGCGCACGCTAGGCGCAGCAGGTGTCGGTATCGCGCAGAGATTCTCTGTCGCAGCTTCGCGGAGGGTCTGGCAGGTGTGAGCCATCGAGTTGAAGTCGGGCGGGTGATCCAGGCACCTGCACAGCAGCAGCGCATACGCATCCCCCCCCCATGAGAGACAGGAAAAAGGCTTCCTCCCACCGCAGTGACGAGGCGACAGGATTGGTATGTTCCGCACCGCTGAAGGTGATGGCCCAACGCACAATGGTATTGCCACATGGAGCTCTTATATTAGTCGTTCAATTATTGTACGCATGGGAATCGTCGACGCCGTGCTAATTGGCGCCGCCGACCTGGGGACTTCCATCGTGCGCCATCACCTTCTCTCGAGACGGAAACGAGCTACACAACAGAGAGAGAAGGTCGCGTGGAGTGGGGTGGGGAATCTACAATCCTGCTCGCAGCCGTTCGGGCCGGAGCGAGGTCCTTCGAGGGGAGCAGCAGCTTGTGGCTCGCTTGGCTTCCCTGGGCGTTTATATAGTGGAATGCGGGAGCTCGCGCGGGGAAGTGGAAAGGGGAGGAAAACAGCAGCAGCAGCAGCCTGGGACAGCGCGACTAGCACACCGAGTCCATGGCCGCGAACTGCTCCGAGAGCGTGCGGTTGAGCGAGCAGCGCGACACGGGGTGGTCCAGGTCCACCTCGTCGTGCAGCAGCTCGCCGTTGTTGCTGCGCGGCGAGAGCTCCTCCTCCATCTCGGGCGTGAGCTCGCAGAAGTACTTGCTGTTGCGCACGTTGAGGAACTCCATGAGGATCTGCACCACGCCGCGGTGCGCGCTGCAGCGCGCGATGAGCTCGGGCTCGGCCTTGCGCAGCTTGGCCAGCACGTCGGCCAGGAACGCGTCCAGCGCGTCCTCGTCGCCCGCACGCAGCGCGTTGCCCGCGGGCGCGGCGCAGCAGGCGGCGCACACCTCGCAGCGGTCGCTCTTGGCGCGGCCCATGGCGCCCACGAGGCGGAACATGTCCAGCACGCTCTTGAAGTCCTCCTTGCTCTTGTAGACGGACGTGCTCTTGCCCTTGCACGCCACCTTCACCTCGAACATCTTGGTGCCGCCCAGCGCGTGCGCCTCCAGCACCGTGGCGCTCAGCGTGCAGACGCCGTCCTTCATGTCCGGTAAAGTGGGGAGAGAGGGGGGGAGATAGAGCGACGAGGGGGGCACGCGGACGTTTGGCAAATGCTCGCATGGAAGACCGGAGCTGCTCGCTTAGGCGAAACGAAGGGCGGGGAGGCCGCCCTCTCTCTGGGGCGCCTGGCGCTGCGTCGAGGACGGCCCGGCTGTGCATGGTCCCAAAGTGCCGTGACTGGTGCTGAGTATGCAGCTCTTGGTTTCACTATGCACCGGATGCCTGCGTCTCCGCCAATCAGCGCGCAGCGGCGCAGACGAGGCGGACCAGGCGCGTCTCTGCGCCGTGCACCGGCTACCCGCCCGTAAAAGGAAGCCGAGCACCAGCAAAGCTGTCGGGCGTCGTTCGGTTTAGCGTCACCGAGGTGTGCAAGCAAGACGCAGTTCTTGAGGCGGCGGAGCAGCGAGACGCGAGGCCGCGACTCGAACTTCGAGCCGAGGCGAGAATCGGCAGAACACTTCGGGTCGGCCGGACCCGCAGGTGACTGCCGTTATACGTGCCGATTTTTTTTTTCTCAGCGGCCGGGCGGCCCAGGCCCGGGGAGTTCGTCCGCAGAAAGTATCTTTGCCTTTGCAGGTGGCGTGCCATTGACGGCACCTGCGAGGCTCGAGCGCTTTGAGGAACGAGAGCCGCAGGCGCGGGCTGCCAACGTGCGAGGCCCGCGGCGAGCGCACGCCGACGAAAAACGTGTCGCCCCCATCTGTGTGAGGCATCCGGAGCGCGGCTGCAGCGGAGCCGCGTTTCCCGATGGCAGATGATGGACCGGCGGCCGGCCGCGATGGGCTCTGCCGAGCGTGTTCCGCTGCGGCAAATCGGGGCTGCGCGCACCATCGGAGACACTCGGTCTTTGTAGGAAGGACTACGCGCCCCGTTCGAATGCGGCCATGACGGAGCGGGTGTCAGCAATTTTTCCGCCGTGACGACCGAGCTCTGCTTCGGGTAAGGTGAGCCAGCGAATGCGCGGGGCTTTTACCTGGGCTCGGCTCAGACGGCTACAGCTGGCAGCGGTGGTTTCCTCGTCAGAGAGCTCCGTCGCGGCTGGCGCTGCGACGGATAATCGAAGCGAACTCACACCGCCATGCCATCCGGCCTCAGTGCGGAGTGTGCGACTAGCGGCGATGGGCACTGAATACTTCGCTGCACCGTCACATTCAGGTAAGTGCGACTCCATATCAGAAGGCACCTTGCCCTTGGTCTCCGCTGCGTACCGCTGGCCCGAATTGCATGACGCCAGCCCAGCACACGCGCGCGCCCGAAGGTGCTCGACGCGACCACGTCGCAACTCGTTTCACACACGCACGCTCATGTAGTCGATTGTGCGCGTGGTATAACGCACCTGCGCTGCCCGGCGAGATCTTGTGCGGGCGCATTGAGCAGGTGGTACGTCCCGCCGGTTTGACGCCCAACTGCCAGTTCAACTGCAGCCTTGCGTTTCAGCCGCGCACTTGAAGGTGGCAGCACCAAGCAGCAGCGGCGACCGATGGGTTCGCTTGCTCGGTACTTGACGCTTCGCGTCACGTGGCGAGCCGCCCGACAAGTTCTCGCGCGAATCGGCTCGGCGATCTTGGGCGGCCGCGGCGGACCATATGCTGCGCGGCGAATAATATCCCGGCGGCTGTGCTTCAATGAGCGAGCAGTTTTCTGCATCGACGGACGCGCCTCAAATCTGCAGGTGCGCTCGCCTTCTCCGTCATCATGGAAAGACTACACTACTGTACGCCTTACGGTTGCCGCATCTTGTCCGGCGTAAAATTTAGCTGCTGCTTGTTCCGCCGGTGACGAAGGGGGGGGGACTTTACTGAAGTATCCGGACCAAAAGACGACCAGCAGGTAGCGATCCAGCGCTGGTATCGTTTGGTTGCGACTAAGATGCGGGTCCCCGTCACAGGGCACGGACATGTACACGTACGTGGGCACAGCCCGACCTTGAGATCTGAAGTTGCCGTGTCGCGCGTTAATCGCGCGAGCCGTTTGCGGTTCCCATCGCTGCCTCGGGCTCTCGCAGCTTGAAGCTTCGCGTCTCGAGCTGATCGAGTGAGCGAATTGCTGTGCACTTCAACGTGGCGAGTGGCCGCTGGCCGTGCTCAGCAGCCCGAGGATAGCGTCGCTCGCTCGCTGCTGCTGCTATTCTCGTTGCCATGTCCTGAGACCGTCGCAGCAGAGGCGCAATCCCCAGCCATGAGCGTCGCTCCGAGCTGCAGCGTGGGGCCTCACGTGCGCCACCTCGAACTCGCCGCGCTGCCTCGACGCCAGTCGAGCAAGTCAAACGCTTCCAGGCCGCACGCTCGCGTGATGTATGAGGCCAAGTTGAGCGTCCGGCGAGCGTACGGCGCGCTGGGTCTCCCGCTGCTGCTCGTGGCCGTCGTCTGCATCCTGTGGACGTCGTGGCTCGTGTACCTGACGCTGGCGCCGAACGAGGCGGCGAACCGACTCATGGGCACGGCGAGCTACGACAACGGCCACTTCTGGTTCCTTGTCGAGCGCGAGCCGTTGATCCAGTGGACCGCCGCGCTGGGCTTCGCTCTCGTGGACGTCGGGTACATGGCGGTGCTGGTTCAGATGTTCATGTTCCAGAGCATTATGAAGCAGGTGAACAGCAGCCGGAAGTCAAAGAGCTGGTTCGTTGGGCTGGTGGAGCTGTACAAGCTTCAGCGAGTGGCGAAGGCCTGGATGGACCTGACGGGGTACAATTCCAAGTATCGCAAGTACTTTGTGAGTAGGCTGCGCTACTTCGGAGGCGTCAGGTGTTTTAGAAGTGCTACATGCTGACTGGGTTGGAATTGCTGCGCAGAACGTGTTTCTAAAGGTCGGCGACCTAGTTTTTCAAGGGCTGGTACTACACCGAACGCTGAATGAAGGCTTTCCTGGTTCTCTATCGATTGGCTACGCATACTTTTTTTGTCTGAATGGACTGTCATGCGTGTATAATATCATTTCGGCAAAGAACTCTGCTTTTACGGAAGTTCTTGTTGATTCCATGTACGTGGCTTTCAGCTTGCTTGATTCAAAACAGAAGCTAATATCCTTACTTTTTGGCAGGTTTGACCTTGGAGCTGCCGTACTCTTTCCAATAATGGTGCTGGGGTACTGCACGTACTACTTCGAATTTGATCGAGCTGTATTCCTTATTAATGTTGAAGTGTTAGATGAAGGCACATTCGATCGATTTGCGCGGATGCAAGCCGATCCAGCCCAGGTAGCGCTCTTTCTGATCAACTTCAACTCATTGCGAGTCAAAAACGCGATAGAGTTCATACTGGCCATCGGCATGAATCTCTCGTTCTGCCATCGCTTAAGTCGGATAGTTGATATTCTAGCAACGCATAGGGGTCGAGTGCAAGATGCAAAACTAGGAGCAACACGTGCTGCTGTCGATGAAACCAAAAGATCGTCCCACCAAAAGCCTGTGCCTCGCTGGTTCGCGCTGCCATTTCTTCTTACTAGCATCTTTGCGGTGGTTTACACGCACCAGGCCATCGACATTTCCAGTGCTGCGGGTGCTGCCTACCCTCAGTGTGTGGCATTCTCTCATATTTGGGATAGTGGCGTGAATTGCTCGTGCATTATGCTCATCGATACCGACCGCGTACCACGGTCAGCTCAAGACTGGTACTACCCTGTAGATGCTACCGATATTGTGCGATCACTAGCAACAGCAGGAACGCTTCAGGGTCTGCAGCTCATTAATCGCCAGCTGCGTCAGTTTCCAGAAGATCTGCACCGTTGTACCAATCTCGAAACGATGTACGTGGTGTCTGGTTTGTGTTTTCCTCACGTACAATATCTCAACTCAACCTCTTTGGTGAAGCTCTTTAATCTACACGAGCACGGAAGAGCTTCCAGCCTGGGTCACAGAACTCAAGCAGCTTCAGTTCTTGTACATGCACAACTACTGCATACATATATGGGGTTCCTTTCTCTAATTTTTCTTGGTGCTGATTCGCAGGCATGTCGAAGGGAAATACGGTAGCCGCAACCTTGCTTCGCTACCCTCCGACCTCTTTAGCCACCTACCAAGGCTTTCATTTCTGCACATTGGCAATCACTACAACCGCACAGACATCCCGCCTTTCGACGGCACGCCCAGCTTTCGTAGCATTACCCTTGCAATTCTTCTATCTGTCAAGGAGCTGCCACCTCTAGCTCACTTATCCCGATTAGAATCTCTCTCACTGATTCACGTTCCGCAGTTGGACGTCCTACCAGACTTGGCAGCTCTTACAACCCTTTCACGCCTCACGCTTTACCGTCCCAACCGAGTTTGCTGCAACGGATACATGGGAGGTTGTAACCTCACCGATAACTATTGCGTGTACGATCCAGTGTTTGAAGTTCCCGGGGCAAAGTGTCTTGCTGCAGATGATCCGAGACGTGCTAACCCAGCCACTTTAAAGACTATTTCACGTTTTCCGCACACTATTTGCCAAAGAACGCCCCTGCCACTCGCGATCGAGGCACTGTCAGATACACCTTCTCCCGAGCGCATCGCCATGTGCGGGGGTAAACGCTATCGACAGTGCGAGATTCCTGGTGTGACTTCTTCCAAGCTGTTGGGTATGTGTTATAGTGCTCGGATGCAGGTCGTGGCTTGCAACGTTGACCAGCCTTTCATCCAGGTACGCAGGGTACAAATCGACCGAGGCGTGGGTGTACCTTGTGATCCTCAGGAGGAGGCTTGGCTCGGTTGTAAAAGCGAAAGATAAACATCGTATGGGTTGTTGCCGTATTTCCAGCGATACTAGCGAATTTTCGACTAATCGCCGAAACTTCAGAACCGCTTAACGCAAAACTAATGAAATGCAGTGCTGCAGATAAGGAGCTATTTATACGAGTAGTACTTGTTTGCTGACCTTTCACGAACGCATTCTCAGCTAGGCAAGACTAACATGAGCGAGGTGTCGATCCAGGGCACCAAACTTTCGCTGCCACGGTCCCCCGTGGGTAATGTTACAATTCGAAGTATTCCTGCTGGTGGGGGTCACCGTCGTTCTCCAGTTTCGTTGCTACTCTCTAGGTTTCGCCGTACAAAGAAAATTGCACCGACGGAGGGTATCAGTTTAGTACCCGCCCGACCAAATGGCCGAAATCGACTGTGGGGACCAACAGAGCCTCCGCGGCTAACGTTTTTTGAAGCGTTTGGAGTACTGGGGGTTCCTTTCCTGGTTGTAGCACTTATTTGTATCGTTTGGACCTCGTGGCTTGTATTTCTCACACTAGCGCCGAATAGAGCGGCGAACTTGCTCATGAACACCGGCGACTATGACAACGGCAATTTCTGGCTAATTAGTGATCGCCCACCCATTATCAAGTGGACGGGTGTAATTGGACTAGTAGTAGTCGACTTGCGCTACATTGGTATAGTGCTTAAGCTCACTATGTTTCGAAGAGCAAACGCACGAAATGGTACTGGGGAATCAAGAAATTGGGTTATGAGGATGTGCAGTGCGTTTAGCTGTCACCCAAACTTTCAGCGCTCCCAAACATTTTACGCGGATCTCACTGGCTACAATGCGAAATATCGTAAATTCTTCGTACGTTTAGATAATGGATCTTTGTCTGCTACACTTTTCTGAGCTCTTGTTGTTCTATAGAATTTGTGTCATAAAGTGGGGGACCTGGTCGTTCAGAGCCTTGTCTTACGTCGCATTCTTCATCAGGGACTCCCCAGTGAAATGACTGTCGGATACGCAAGCTTTGTGTGCATCAACGGTCTGTCAGCTAGCACAAATATTCTCATAGCAAGAACTTCAGCATTTGTTGAGGTTCTCATCGATTCGTGGTACGTTGAGGTACTACACCATGAAAATGAAACTATATTCTAACTTCTGGCGGTCAAGTTTTGATCTGGTAGCTGCTGTTGTGTACCCAATCACAGTTTTGGGTTATTGCTACAACAACTTTAATTTCGATCGGGCAGTCTATCTGGTTAATGCCGAAGTTCTTCCTGATGGAAACTTCGAGCGGTTAGCTCGAACCCAAGCGGATCCCGCCGAGGTAGCCCTGTTCTTGATCAACTTTGACTCTTTGCGAATCAGTGGAGTCATGGACTTTGCTCTTAGTATTGGGCTAAACCTTTCGTTTTGCTATCGCTTCTTTCGTGTCGTCAACCTTGAGTTAGCTCAAAACGTCAAGCTGCACACGAAGCGACGACGAGCTAGTTCAAACGGCCTCATCATCAAAATTGCGAGACCTTGGCAAAAACCGGTGCCTCGATGGGTTGCGCTGCCTTTTATGGTAGCAGGTGTTTTCATTCTCGTTTTCACGCATACGCTTGTGTCAAATTCTCGGGATGCCTGCTCCGCCTACCCGGAATGCGTTGTATACTCGCACATGTGGAATACGGGCAGCCAGTGTCCTTGCATCATGTTAATCGATGGTGACCGTGCTCCACGAACAGCGCAAGAATGGAATTTTCCTAAAGATGTTACGGAAGAAGTGCGAGCTCTGGCTGGGGCAGGTTTACTTCAAGAGCTCCAGCTCATCAATCGTCAATTGTGACATTGGCCAGAAGAGTTAAGACGTTGCACTGGTCTTCGAACCATGTACGCGCTCATACCTTACGGTTTATTGATATTTATACTGATGTTGTTGTTTGGTCGTATCTAGGTCATTGATCTACACGAGCACACAGGATATTCCGAGCTGGGCAAAAGAGTTCAAGCAGCTTGAAGTATTGTACGTATTGAGTTAGGCTCACAGCTAGATCGTTGTTTGACACAGGAAATACGCAGGCATATTGAAGGCAAATACGGCAGTCAGAACTTAGTGACACTGCCTACTGATCTCTTCGAGGATATGCCATCTCTCAAGTTCTTGCACCTGGGAAACCACCACAATCTTCTTGCTATTCCTCCCTTTGAAGGCACACCCAATTTACGCAGTATCACGTATGCGATCCTTTTATCGCTCACGGAAATACCTTCGTTCGACAAGGTCCCAGAACTGGAGGCTCTGCTTCTCGTTCACATCCCTCGCGTAGTGGCTGTGCCGGACCTTGCTCCACTCACGAAGCTATCTCGAATTGCAGTATTTCGACCAAACCATCTGTGCTGCAACGGGTTTGCTGGGGCATGTAATCTTCAAGACAGTTACTGTCAGTATGATCCTGTATTCAACATTCCTGCCGCAACATGTCTTCAAACAGACAGCCCGCTCATAGCAACGGTGGCAACACGGCGAATTTTTCAACTATTCGAAGCTGTTATTTGCCAGAAATCCGCCGCTCCATTTGCAATTGAGGCGCTATCCGACACACCATTTCCAGATCGAATCGCTGCATGTGCAGGGATTCCTTACCGCCAGTGTGAAATTCCCGGAGTGACGTCAAGCAACGGCACGGAAGGAATGTGTTACAGCAGTCGAATGCAGATAATTGCCTGCAACGTTGACCCATTATTTATAAAGGCTCGTCGTGTCGAGATAGAACGAGGAGTGGGCCCACCTTGCAATCCCCACGAGGAGGCATGGTTGGGATGCAAGTAGAATGTATCGCGTTGATGTCAAACACCTATACAGTGCTTTCGGTGAGCTTTTGTCGTCTGCGTCTCACGATCGCATTCAGTTTCTAACTGTAGTATTTTTTCCATAACTAACAATAAAACATTCATTAGTTTGCTCGGGAGAGTCACTATTTTTGCAAGCCCTAGGCGTTATCGGCAACAAAAATGCCGACTGTGCAGGTATTTCCCGTCATATTTCACTAACATGAGCGTGATTCCGGGCCAGGACCGCATCCCCTCACTGTCACAGCCTGCTGCACCAAGCTCGACACTGCGAACTTCCTTCATAAATCGCAGAACCACGCAAAATCTCGCATTGCCAGGCTATTCCAGTTGAAAAAAGTATCTCCGGGTCCATTACCTGCTTCTTTGGCGGCAGCACGGCCAAGCGAGCAAGGTGGCAAGCCTAGGCGCGATTCCAATCTAGTGATTCAGCAACCACTAGGCCTCACGTTTCGCCAGGCTTTTGGGCCACTTGGGATCCCGCTGCTAATAGTTGTCCTTGTATGCATCGCTTGGACATCCTGGCTAATCTTTCTCAGTGTGGCACCCAACGAGGCTGCAAATCTTCTGATGAACACTGGTGACTACGACAACGGGAATTTCTGGTTAATTGTCGAGCGAGCACCATTCGTGAAGTGGGCAAGCGTGTTGGGGCTACTTCTTGTCACCAGTGGGTATGTCTTTATATTTGTAAAACTAGTGTGCTTTCGGCACACAACGGCTGAAGTGTACAACGATAAGGGGATATTGTGGATAGACCGAGGTTGGAATGCCATGTCCACATGGTGGATGCTACACTGCACCCCATCGTCGAAGTCAAGATTGATGAGTATTCACCGCTTGTACTCAGATCTCACAGGCTTCAACGCTATTAACCGCAAATTTTTCGTAAGTGTTTTTCTCTTACTGCGTTTTTGCTCGAGTATTTGTTGTTCATGCAACAAAGTTCTTTTTTCTTATTAAACGATGTAGAATACGTTCCAGAAAACGTGCGACTTACTCTTTCAAAATCTTGTCCTAAACCGTTCACTCAAGCAAGGACTGCCTAAATCCCTCGTGTATGGCTATGCTTCATTCATAGCCCTCAATGGACTATCAGCTGCTACGAACATCTTTACATACAAGCATTCTGCTTTCGTCGAGATACTTGTTGATTCAATGTAGGTTTATCACTAAATTTCTTTATGCCGAGTGCCGCACTAAGGTAACATGACTATAACAATCCAATTTTCATGCTACTAGGTTTGATCTAGCAGCTGTTGTAATGTACCCTATCTATAGCAGTGCTAGTTTACTGTTATTACAACTTCAATTTTGACCGCGAGGTTTACCTCGTGAATGCTGAGATACTGCCTGATGGAAACTTTGAGCGATATGCGCGAATGCAGGCAGACCCGGCCGAAGTCGCTCTGTTTCTCATCAATTTCAATTCACTACGGATCAGTGGACCACTAGGCTTTATGTAGAGCGTCGGGTTGAATCTATCGTTCTGCTATCGTATTGTTCGAGTTCTCACGGTAATTATTACGCAGAAATGCCATATTCGATTGCCCGCGTGTGTCGTGAAAGCCATACGACGGCAGAAACCAGTACCACGCTGGGTGGCGCTAGTGTTCCTAGCCAACAGCGCATTCGTACTGGCTTACACACACATATCGGTGACAAAGTCTGAAGCGGCTTGCTCCGCATTCCCCGAATGCGCAGCATGTGCTCATATTTTGAGTCTGATGATCATTGCCCGTGCATCATGATGATAGATGGTGATCGTGCCCCGAGGACAGCTAAGCAGTGGAATTCCCCTCAAGATGCCACTGAAAAGGTGCGAGCACTGGCAGCAGCAGGCCGACTGAATGGACTGCAACTAGTAAACCGACAGCTATTGTACTGGCCAGACGAGCTGCGGCATTGCACCGACCTCCAAACCATGTGAGTTTATTGTTCATGATATCATTAAGTGCCGATCTGGTGCTGAGAAAAGCTTGCAACTTTTATTAGCTCACTCATTTACACGAGCACCGAAGAAATTCCACCATGGGCCAAAGATTTTAAGCAGCTTCAGCACTTGTAAGTTACAAATTATCATTTACTTTGTCATAATTCACTGTTTTGCACTGAAATTGCTTCCACTGTAGACATTTGGAAGGAAAATACGGCAGTCGTAATCTCGTGGGGCTCCCCGATGATTTATTTAGTGATCTTCCATCTCTCACGTTTCTACATTTTGGCAATCACCATAACCTCGTGAGACTACCCTCGTTCCATGGCATTCCCAACCTTCGTAGCTTGGCGCTAGCCATTTTGCTGTCACTCGAGGAGATCCCACCTTTTGACGGGCTGCTGAGGTTGGAGACATTGGCAATCGTGCATTTGCCTATCACAATCGCTGTTCCTGACATGGCTCCTCTAGTCAGCCTTTCACGATTTGCCGTGCTACGTCCACACCACTTCTGCTGCAATGGATTCCTTGGTTCATGCAATCTAGCGGACTGGTTTTGCCAACCAGAAGCAATATTTAATGTGCCTGGAGCTGCATGCCTCGGAATTGAGTCTCGACGCGCTACAGCGGCTACGAAAACGTTTTTTTATGAATTCTCGTTTGCAGCTTGCCAGAAATCTCCTGTCCCTTTCGCTCTAGAAACGCTGTCAGATTTTCCTACATCCGAGCGGATCGCTGCATGTGATGGGGTCATGTTCCGACAGTGCGAAATACCCGGGGTGACATCCGTGAATGGAACAGTCGGAATGTGCTACAGCAGTCGGATGCAAGTTATAGCATGCAACGTCGATCAGTTGTTCATTGAGGTGAGAAGAGTGCAGATTGAGCGAGGAGTGGGGTTACCGTGCAACCCAGAAGAAGAGGATTGGTTAGGTTGTAGGTGAAGTACGCACCATAAAAGTACAATTTAGTGGCCACCAAATACCAGCGAGTGATTCCACATTGGTTCAATACAAAAATGGAAAAGGGTCTCATTATTATTAATGCACTGGTGCTCCCAAAAAAACTCATATTTTCGTTCTAAGACAGAGTTCAGCCTACTTGAACGTGGAATTGCCGGAAAGCAGGTTAATATCATAGCTGATGAAGGAGTTGCAAGACCATGACCGCAAGACCTGGCTGGCAAAGGCTGCTTCGACTAGCAGTTTCACTCATAAAGTGTCCTGCAACGATTTACGACGTCACTTCGAAGAACAGCCTGTGCCATTCTTCTCTCGGGTCTGCAGCACTAATAGGGTCGCACCTACTCCATCTTCGTTGCAAACACCACCTACCATCTTGGCGCAGGCTATCAGTCAAGCAAGCAACCAAGAACGACGAAAATCAAGTGGAGAATTTCGAGTACAGCACAATCTCACTTTTGGACAAGCTTTTGGCGCACTTGGCATCCCTCTCTTGGCTGTTGTGATCATTTGTATTGTGTGGACTACATGGTTGATCTACGTCAGTGCTGCACCGAACGAAGCGGCAAACGTACTCATGAACACAGGTGGCTATGATAATGGGAATTTCTGGCTCATCGTTGAGCGAGAACCAGTCATTAAGTGGACAAGCGTATTCGGCCTGATTGTTGTAGATGTGTGCTATTTATTTGTGTTCTTCAGAATAGTTCGTTTTAGACGCACAGCTGCCGGAGTCCGCAAGCCCAAATGCTGTTCGGATGTGCTGCAAGTGTGGAGCGCTCTGTCTCGGTGCCTTTCTGCTGTTAAAAGCAAGTTGCAGCCAATCTATCATTTCTACACGGACCTCACAGATTATAATGCCGTCAATCGCCAGCTCTACGTGAGTTTCAATAAACTTCGACATTGTAGCTGCTGACAGATCCCTGACAAATTTTGTGATTGTATGTATAATGACTGCATGTAGTCATTATACATACATGCAGAATGCGTTTCAAAAAGCCTGTGATCTGGTCGTACAGGGACTTGTATTGCGTCGATCACTCAACGAAGGTCTACCAGACACACTAGTGTACGGCTACGCCGTATTTGTTGGGATCAACGGATTATCATTTGCTGTGAACATTATTCTCGACAAACATACTGCTTTTGCTGAAGTTCTCATCGATTCATTGTAAGTGCAGTTTAATCGCTCAGCCGTATTTTCGTGCCTCTTTGCTTACTTGATTCTAGGTTTGATCTCGCTGCTGCAGTTTTGTATCCGATAGCGGTTCTTAGCTATTGCAACTACAATTTTAACTTCGACCGCGCAGTTTACTTGGTAAATGCAGAAGTGCTCCCGGACGGGAATTTCGAAAGATATGCACGAATGCAAGCAGACCCAGCTGAGGTCGCTCTTTTCCTCATCAACTTTAATTCTTTGAGAATCAGCGGTGTTTTGGATTTCGTGCTGAACATCGGCTTAAATCTTTCATTTTGCTACCGCTTCACCCGAGTCATTTCCGTTATTATCACACAGAGATGTCGGGAAGAATTTTCAAGTTCTTGCTCGAAAATCAAACAATGCCAGAGATCTGTGCCCCATTCAGTGGCGGTGATTTTCCTCTACAAAAAACTATACATATGATAATGATATTATCTTAAACGGAAGGTAGCATAGTCTGGCTAATGCATCTGTTTTGGGAACAGAAGATCAAAGGTATTAAAATTATTTTGATATTATCAACAATTGTTTGTTTTTTAATACAACAAAATTATTTAATACAACAAATTCAGGATTTATTTTATTTGGTTCATCGATTTTTTATTATTAGGTTGGGTTGGACAATATTATAAATCATTTTTTTTTAACATTTTTATTAATTTAGAAGTATTTTA